>PVKU01002805.1:0-25809 GCA_004027475.1 Anoura caudifer | reverse complement strand
TCACACCAAACTTTCCGTATTGTAGAAGCATAATTAGACACACTGCATGACTTCACTGCAGGCAACAGTGGGTGATTCAGTTTCTAACAAAAATCCTAAAGAAACTTACTGCAGATACACTAATTCACATGAGCTGTCCATCTGATGACTTGCATAATAATTCTCAATGAAGTCTCAAAGTTGTCCAAAACCTATTTGGATTCCTTTGCATGTTGCTAAAATTGTCAGAAAGATGTTATGTTCTTTGGCTGAACTTACCTTAGGTCATTCCTATTCAAACACACTGCAGTTTCTTCCATTTACAGAAATTTACAAAAATCTCTTGACCTCTCTTATCCAAACATTGCCACTTGTTTCTTTGTCCTCGTTAGAAGCAAAATTCTCTTACAGAGCTTTCTATACCATCTTTTTCTAGTTCTCTTTCCAGTTTCTCTTAAATCCAACCCAGTCCTGCTGCTGTCCTTACAACCCTGACAAAACTTCTGTTGTCAAGCTCACCAATGACCTTCAAAAGGCTAAAGCCAGTTGCTTCTCCGTCCTCATCTTCTCGGACATAAATGTTAGCATGCTGGTCACAGTTTACCACTCCTTTCTTCTTGGTAGGGTTTCTTTTCTTGTCTTCTAGGGCAGCTCCTCTCAAACTGCCAAGTGTGAACAAAGCCCCTAGAGAATCCTGTTAAAGTGCAGTTCTGATTTGGTGGGTCTGGGGTTAGAGTCTGTACTTCTAGTTGCCCAAAGATGTTGATGCTGCTGGTCCACAGAGTACACTTTGAGTAGCAAGGTTCTAGGACATTCCACCAGCTGCATCTTGCTTTCCTTTGCTGCTTCCTGTTCTTTCTCAGGCTTTCTGTTGGAGTTTCTTGGGTTTAGTCTTTGATCTTCTTCCCTTTTCTATGTACACTTACTCTTAGTGGGCTCACCAAGCCCTGTGGCTTTAAGCACCATCTATGTATAATGACTCCCAAATTTGTAGCTCAAGCCCAGACCTGTTTCCCAAACTCCAGAATCAAAACACCAACTTTCTGCTTGACGTCTCCAATTGGAGGTCCAATGAACATCTCATCCTTCACCGAACTAAAACTTAACCCTGGGGTTCTCCTCCAAACTTGCTCTACCTGAAGTCATTTCCACATTAAGCTGACAGCAACGCCCTATTGCAGTGGCTCAGGCCCAACACCTCAGAGTCATGTTTGACTCTATGACTCTCCTGCCTGAACTGCCATCGTCTCTCAACTTGATTCCTGCAACAACTTTTCATGAGCCTTCTTGCTTTTGCTGTTACCTCTCACAATCTCTTCTTAATCGAGTACTAAGAGTAATCATTTAAAATATATTAGGGTCTATCAATATTCTCTGAAAGCCATTTCAGTGACCTCTCGTGTCAACCAGAGAAAAACAAATGCTTAGAAGAGGCTGTGAGGCCCTTCATGATCTGGTTCAAGGGAACCTCTCTATCCTCTTCTCCTTCTGGTTCACTTTGGCCCAATGGGCAAGTGTGTTCCCATTGTACAGATTTGTCTCTAAAAGTCCCTTGTGCCCACTATGTCACCTCGGATATAACTATTTGGCTACCTACTGTCCTTCAAATGTTCACTCAGATCTTACCTCCTTAAGGAATGCCACCCAAGCTCCCTTTTACTGCTGCCTTCTGCCCAGCACTCAGGATTTCCCTTCTGTTATTCTATTTTTCATTTTGTTCCATTGCACTTATCCTCTTCTAAATACCATAGAGCTTCCTTTTTTGCTATTGTTTGTTGTTTTTGTCCATCTCCCCTGTTGGTCTTTGTCTTGTCCATGAGGACTCTTTGTTAATTTGGTTCACAAATGGATTTTAAGTACCTGGAGCAGTGCCCGACCACATCGTAAGTCTACAATTAAATATTTGTTGAATGATTTCAAGGAGTTTTCAATTGCACACTTTAGGTGGGTATTCATGTGAATATAGAGGCAATGTACAGACCCATAAAAACAATTACATCATTAGGCATAAGTACTAAGAGTGAATTATTATTATTTTCAAAGTGGAGAAAGGTATCTAAATAGGTGTCTGTGATATCAAAAAGGGAAGAATGAGCATTTTACAAGCATCATACTGATTACAGAAAGCATAGTCTATACTTCCAAAGATAATGAAACAAACATTGAAATCTGGCTTAAATATTAAAAAGCAAACACATTTTCAAAGTCTAAAATTAAAGGTATGATTACAAAGTAAACAGACCAATTTTACATGTAATGTGCACAATTTTTAAGAACATTTTATTTATTTATTTTTAGAGAGAGGAGAAGGGAGGGAGAAAGAGAGGGAGAGAAACACCAATGTGTGGTTGTCTCTTGAGCGCCCTCCATGGGGGAGCTAGACTGCAACCCAGGAATGTGCCCTGACTGGGAATGGAACCGGTGACCCTTTGGTTTGCAGGCTGGCACTCAATCCACTGAGCTACACCAGCCAGGATGCAATGTGCACAATTTTAAGGCATTGCAGTGAACTACCAAAATTATGCAGTATGATTTTTCATTGTAATTCTGAAGATAGTATACATTGAACAGTCTATTATCACAATCGAAGTCAAAAAGGATGCTCTGAATTCTTAATACACCTTTTCTCTGTTCACTACCACCAAACATCTCTTACTATTACTGAAGATCCTGTGTGGGATTCTTCTCCAGTTACCATTCTTCTTCCTGATCTTCAAGTTATATATTGGAGGATTTGTTGAGTATCAATTTTTTCTCTCTTATGAGCTTCATCTGCTCTAAACACTTAGATTTGAAAGAGGAGTTTTGGTTAGTTTGTATCCCATTATATTTTCTATATGAAGTATTCTTACCTTCATAGAAGAATATGACAGCAACAGTTGGTAAGATTCATTTTTGGAATACGTAAATCCAAATGAGCCTTTAATACTTCTTGGGGAAGCATGGGAAGCATTATCAGGTGGCGAGGAGTCTTTTCTTTCAGGAGTTTGAAGTTGAACAACAGGCGACCTAGATTTTTCAGTCGGGGTGAGTTTTAGAGACACATGCGCATCCAGCTGCGATGTTGTCTCTTGGATGACAGATTTTAGTGCTTGGAAGTCTTCTTCATAATGTTCAGTTCTCATATTTTTATCAGCTTTGGTCTAAAAGAGAATAACAAAGTGTTGTTAATGCAGAAAAAAAAAAACCACCCTTAATTATTGGAAGGGCAGTGGAGTCTTTAAAGGAGGTAAGAGTAAAGGCCCTGAGATGAGACGGCAGGGGTTCAAATCCAGGCTCCCCGACCTGGAGGGCATTACCATAGCCTCTGCATGCCCAGGCTGATTCCCACTCCGTGAAACAGGACTGCCCACCAACCGAGCCCAAAGGCGGTTGTGAGGGTTCAATGAGATGATACAGATGAAGGGTAGAGCATAGCGGCTTTCCAAAGTTAATACATTCATCATCAAAGAGCAAGTGGCATAGCAGATGCACGATATACTTCCACTTGTATGAAAACAGAAAGTGAATGAAGCTAACCCTTCCGCATGGGCCTTGGGCCAGGAACTTGTTTGTGTATTTCCCACATGTTAATTAAATTAAGTAGAGAGGCCTGGGCTTCAGCCTTGAACTACCTCTTAACCTTTACACTCTACTGTCTGTAAACTTAAAAACAAAATAAAATAAAAGAGAAACAACTACATACACACAGTGAAAATTACTGGAAACATAGACAAACCACAGAGAATGTTTGCCCTTGAGCAGGGGGACTGTGAAATGAGAGTGTAGCACAGAAACACTTTTTCTTTGCATAATCTGTTGTGCTGTTGGAACTTTAACCCCCCCCCCCGCATTCATTTTTGCATGAACAGAAGAACTGAACTAGTAACCTAGTTAAAAAGTAAAACTTTCAATGAAAGCATTCCTTGCCAAGTTGGCTATAGTCAGGTGTCCGTGGGAGGGCTGCTGGTCTCCACAGTGAAGCTCCGCCCAGAGGTCCTCTGAAAGGGGCTGTGACACTGGGAAGGGGACATTATCTTTGTCAGGGGCATAGGCCAGACTTCGTGGCACGCACTGAGTGATTGTTCTGCGTAGGCAACGCTGTGGCCTGAGTGTTGAAGCATCGCTCCTCCCCAGACCCACATGTTAAAATCCTACTGCAAAATGGAATGACATCAGGAGAGGGCGGGGCTTAGGGCGGAGTCTGCATGGGTGAGATTGGTGCTCTAATAAAAGCAACCCCACGGAACCCCCTACCCCTTTCCACGTAGGAGCGTGCAGGAGGTCTGTGTTGTAACATGATCTGCTAGCACTCTTATTTCAGACTTCCAGCCTTCACGATTGTGAGAAATAAATTTTTGGTGTTTCTAAGTTGCCTCATCTCTGGTATTTTGTTATAGCAGCCTGAACAGATGAAGACAGGAAACCTAAAGTTACCATCTAATGGGAAAGACAAGAGTGCACCTAAGTTTCTTCAAAGTAAGGCATGCTGGGAAAAGGGTTCAAAGTAAAGGGGAAGAAGAGTAACCTAACCGACTCACTTCCCTGCTTAAACCGTTTCAAAGTCTTTCCACTGCCTAGAAGATAAAGTCTAAACTAGACTTATTCCAAGTTACTCTCTCTTGATTGTACTCAGGTCCTCTAGTCACTTTTCCACTTTTACAGACTATGCTGCTTCCCATCACAGGGCCCTCTTATGCTTTCTGGGATGTTCTCTGACACCCCCTCCCACCCTCTCCCAATGCAAACGTTGTACACCCTGATACACATTCGCTCGCACACTCGCACAGGCGAATGTTATTTCCTTCACCCTGGTTACTCTTACTCCTGTTTCAAGGCTTAGCTTCAACATCAGGGAGGCCTCTCCTGATCCCTCAGACTGACGAATCCATTTTCTATAAGCTCTTATGGCTCTTCTTTCACAGTAAGACAAAATGAAAAACATTTCCCTGTTAAAATTGCTTACTGAATAGGCGTTCAGATGGTAGACTCCGTGAAGTCAAGGACCCTGTCTGTCTTATTCACATGCTGCTATAGTGTCGCCATTTAGTAAATTGCTTGTCACATAGGAGATGCTAATAAAAAATTATTTAATTTAATATGCAGATCCAATATAACTAATGATAATGACTAATATTTGCTGAGTGCAAACAAGCCTGGCTGTTCACTCTCTAAGGTCATAATGGATTGGAGTGGGGGCGGCACCAGCAGGCGTAGAGCTAAGGAGTCTGTCCGGGGACTTTAACGCTCCATCAACACTTCCCCCGCCGGCACCAAATAAACATTTAGGCCCACAATCTCCATCTGCTTTTTTTCTAACCTTGATGCCAAAGCTCATCGGAAGGCATTGATCTGATCTGAACTTATAAATTGTTATTTACAGTCTTCATTCTTCCCAGTTTGTGCGAACATGGGCTCGTTCTGCTGCAAAAGTATCGGTGTGTTTGATTATGGGATGCTTCTCCTAACTCCACTGGGAGTGTAAGTAACATACATGCAAAATACCACATCTCCTTTGAAATTCAAAACATTTGGAATGAGGAAGCGCATCTGTGTCCAGGATTGTAGGTAAGGAAAAAAACAGGGGGCTCACTCCCTAAGTGTAGCTTCGAGAGCCACCCGCCCATAGAGAAGCTAAGAGTTTGGTCACAATGAGTAAGATAGGAAAACTGTATGATGTACACCTGAGAAATAAAAACAAAATAAAATGGCACAAGAAGGGCCCTTGTTCCATCAGCAGTCACAAGGGTCACCTTTTCTTCGTTATATTGTTTTTAAGAAAGGACATGTGTAATACTTTCTAGAAAGATGATCAGTTTTCCCTCAAAAAAATGTGCTTAAAGTAAATAAATCAATCTGGCAGGATGAGGAAAGATCATAATTCAGAATGTTCCCTGAGATTTGTGGGCAACTGATTCTCTTGTGAATTTACAGGTACAAAAAATATGACAGTGTGGTCACATGTGAGAAGAATACCAGTCAGATAGTCCAAACATGACAATCTTTAGCATTTGTGGGAGAACATGATCATTTCAGGCTACAGTGGGTATGGCTGGTTTCCCACATTGTTAGAAACAAAAGGAATATTAGCTAATTTATTTAAAAGTATATGTGTTTCTCAAACGTACGGGAGTGACAACAATACAGAAGGACTGTATCGTCAATGGGACTCTTTAAAGAAATGGATCATTTTAGCTCCTGGTTTAAAATAAGCTAATTATTAGTTTTATTATATCTTGCTTAGATCAAGGAAGGCATCTCTAAAGATGACAAATAGTCCTTTGACTGGGTCCAGTTTGTAGATGGTTCTAGAGAATTCAGGTGACTTTCAGGAAGGTGGTAAGTTGGGGTGGCACTGTGGGAATAAAACTCAGTTTGAGAAATAGTTTCATAAGAGCTCGGGGTTTGAGGTGAGTGAAAATAGCCTCTCAAATCAGTCAGGCAAGCTTCATAATGGGCAGTGTTCAAGGAAAACCTGTGTGAGGTTTTCAGTGATAGGCTATCGAACACTGACCTCACTCACGTAGCACAATTAAACTTTTAGTTTTATCAGAACCTTAGAAGATTCTTTTAAGGACTCCAGGTGTTTGCCAAGACTCTACCACTAGGCAGGTGCATGTTGCTGAGGGTTGCTTGTAGACTACTGTGTGTTTTCTGAAGAGATCCCTGTTATACCTCCTCCTCTTTCGGTCAATCTGATGTTCCCATTGCTGAATTTTCCACATTGTGTAGCATTCGACTTACTGAAAGCACTTTCAACGAAAAGGGGAACAGTGTGTTTGCTTTTGAGGAGACTTACTTCATAGACCAGAGTAGCCACATTCCAGGGCTTGCGGTAGTAGGTCAAGGTGTTTCCATCCCGAACCCGGTCACAGAGGCCATTGTAGAACTCATTGTCGAAAGGCGTGCCTAGGGGAACCATGCCTAAGACGTTGATCCTGAGAACGGACACAGAAGCATCAGGTGGGGAGATTCCAGGAGCAGGTGCAAGGCGGCCCTCTGCAGCTGGGGAGAGAGCGAGCTTCGGCTCGTGTCCCTATCACCCAATACGTGTGCGATGTGATCAGGAACGGAGGCAAGAGCCTGTCTGGCTCTACTTTGCATCTCTGATAGAAAGCGTATCTCAGGAAGACATGGCAGACTCCTTTAGGCGACCAGGACACCAGCAAGCACAATGAAAGAAATGCAACAAATGCGGAGCCAGGGCCATCTGGCACCCAGGGTCCTAACTCATTGCTGTAAGTCTTAACTAACCTCCCTCAGTGAACTAAGAGCCAATGGTATAATACCACCTATTTAAATTATCTGAGAACACAAACCTCAGAAGGGGGCAGTATAACATATGCGTGTAATTTTTAGCTTGTCAATCAGTATTAGGGCTCTTTCTCTCCACATTCTCTTTAAACCTAAGCCTTTCCTCCAGAGGTCTCACAGCCTGCCAAGACCCTCATTCCCTCCAGGCTTGTAGTGTTCCTATGTTTCTAAGAGGAACCCCCGCAGTTTCAGCATCCTGGCAAAGCATTCTCAGAAGTTCTACTCCCCCCGCACCTGCCAAAGCATTTCTACTTGGCCAGCTTTAATTAGAAATAGGGACCTTGTTCGGCTTTAACGAGTTAAGTTTGATTTGTAGCTCCAAACATAATAGATAAACAAGAAGCACTTCATTCTATGTGAAGTTCACCTTTGTTAATTGGGGGAAGTCGATGCTCTCTAAGCTGTACCTGGAATGAAGGGCCCTGGGCCAGGGAGGCCACAATGGAGGTTTGGTCCTGACATCTATAACTCAGTTTGACACAAAAGTGTAAACTCTTTCCTTGCTCTAGACCACACTCCTGGCTCCCATGAGCTGGATTACAAATTCAGACAATGACTTCAAGAGCAATTTGTCAAAGGTTGTGGATGACTTACTATAAACTCACTGCTAATAAATAATATTAGTAATAATAATAAAAGGGTACCCATTGCCAGTGGGTTGGTTAAAAACAACCTCTTTAGATAAACAGCGCACTCTTAATAAGCTTTGAACCTACAAAGAAAATGAACCTTATAGCTCAACTTTAGTGGGAAGCAAATTAAGAGAGTAATTCATGTATATCTTGCTCAAGGCTGACCATATTAAATGAACCATAGTTAAAATGAACCACTTCTCACTTTGTGGATGAAAATTACATACCTATTAATGAAGGAAAACAAACAGGGTTCAGTATTAATTTTATTTCTACTTTATGTATATAGAAGTAAAAACTGGGAAACTTATCTGCTCACATAAGTAAGTAGATAAGAATAGAAAAATTTTGGCATAGCAATGCCAGTCAGTTCTTTGATCTTCTGAGTTTTAGGCCAAGAAAAGATCACATACTAATCTTTCATCAAAAATTATTTTAAGTCCATTATCTGACAATTAATTAGGATATCTTTAACACTGTTGATAAAAGAAAAAACTTGAGACCACTTGACTTACAAAGTGTGAGGGTCCAAGTGAGTACTAACATTGGGCGTTGTTTCTGTTTTTTCTACCCCGCTGTACAGTACGAGGTGGGGGAGGGGTGTGGTCTTCTTTTGGAAAGTGGGAGACAGGTGGTTGCAAAGGGGAGGTGGGACAGGAGAGTGGGCTTGACAACTTGAAAGCCACTGAGTCATCAAGCTTATCAATTTTATGAAAAATATGGGATTAAGCATTTACCATGCGTTACATAGATTAAGTAACTGATGGTTGAGGAAACTATGATCTTCAGATGCATCAGTTTCCCTCCCCTTTGGAAAGTATTTTTGCACACTGTGATACCCACAACCCGGTTTGAAGGTTATTGCTTTACAGATCAGCAAGTTGACCAGTTGGCTAAATCCATCCGGAACATTTCAATGAAGCTGATCCACGGTCTAAAGCACAACTAAGGAAGAAATGTTTCAAAACTTTTGACTTGGTTCCACTACTACAGAGACAGCCAGTCTAGTCTAGAATGAGCCAATTTTTTTTTTTCTGCCAAGAAACATGAAGCTTCTCATAGATAGAATATCATTGCCTGGGAAATTTTTTTAAAAATGTGTTTTTCGGCAGCACTTACAGATGTCTGTTTTCACACCTGCATCTAGAACCACAAGCAGCTCCATCTTACAGGTGGACTGAATGGAAAGGCCCCTCCACCTGAGTGTTGTTAGGCCTGGATCATGCACAAAAAGTCATTTCTTGCGCAGTGTACACCATTTGCAGCTGGTTCGGACACGTGTTTTCCTCAATGAATGCAGGATGGATTGGGGATTTCCCTAAATGTTTCTGGAGGGTCTCTGATGTCTACAAGGTGTGAGGCCGAAACGTTTGTGATAAACGTGAATTCTCCTGGCATAAGAATTTAAATGAGAGTCCTTCAAAAAGCAAATAAGTAAATAAATCCTGCAAATGTAAAAAGAAGTATAAATTAATTATTATGGGTACTTGTCACCTTTGCGTGTACAAGAATCTGACTGGATGTGACCGTTGATAAGACTTGGTGAGGTTTTCCAGACTGGATGGTGGAGGAGCAGTTTATATGCATGTTGCTATGGTTAATTAGGATGCTAATGTCTATTACATCTATTTCACTATTGTCCCCCAGCCCTGGGTTAGCATAGTGGAGATGCATAGTGTGTACCTATGTAGTATTAATGGTATGGAAGAATATCATAACTATAGCAAAGCATGTTATTTGGAAACCTATTCTTAAATATTAATTACTAATTTGTACTACTCTTCTATACTCTTAATTCAAATGGTTAGGTGAAAAGTGCTCCTTGAGTTTCATTTTCTAAAGTTAGTTTTGCTTTGAAGTTAGGGCGTCCACTGTGCGCTGTGCAGTGATGTGGGAGAGGCGACGAGGTGGCGACAGGCAAGTGGGAAGAAGAAAAAGATAAATGGCATGGTAGAAAAAAGTACAAGCGTATGTACATCAGAGACACTTGGGTTTATGTTCTCTGTCACCAACCCCGACCGTGGAAAAGCACGAGGTATTTCCAGAGCCCGCGCCAGCCCTCTGGGACGCCTCGATGATGAACTCCCTGGCAAAGTCTACATAACAAATTTTCTTTTCCCTGAACAAAGGAAACCAAAAAATTATAAATAATTGTCTTTCAGCTAAATGGGCCAAGATTTCTGCATCCCTTTTCTATAAGAAACCATGTAAATTTGCATTAAGTGAGAATACATAACATATGTACTTCCCTGCCTCCAGTCCTTTTGTTTAGATTAGGAAGAAAACTGTTTCTTGGATCCCAAATCAAGCATAATAAAGTAATAACGGGCTTTTTCCACTCCCACTGTCTCCCTGGGGAAGGCAGCAAGAAGAGTCAGACGCACTGGAGCGTGCAGCGGTCTGGTTATAAGCTTTCGGCCAACTCCCGTACCATTTCCGCCAATTATTAGGAGGGCCTGCTGAGTCTGGAAGCCAAGATCATCCATTTCATTCAAAATTCCTACCTTTGGGCCTAGGGCCAAAGGCACTGTGTGTAGCGTTTGGATGCTGCTTGCTTGGGAAGTTTTTATAAAGTGAAGAAAAGATGTATGAAATGCTTTGCTCAGTGCCTGGCTCTTGGTGTTTGGTGCCCTGGAATTTTTCTTCTCTGTGATTGCTTGAAGTGGATGTTTCCTCTGACAGAGAGAGAGGATAGCTTCATTTTTAGAGAGGTCGTAGGAACTGTCCAGTTTCTTAGTGAAGGGTGTCTTAGCCTCAGTACCCTTCACATTTGGGGGCAGGCTGTCCTGTGCATTGTAGGCCCTCTAACCACCGGACATCACCTCCCCGCAAGTTTCCTATGCCGACACCCCAGAGTGGTGATCACCAAAACAGTCTTCAGACATCACCAAATATCCCCTGGGAGAGTATCCCCTCTGGTTGAGAACCTCTATCAACTTTGCTGTTACTGTCGCCCCCAGCTCCTTTCCTCACCGCATCCCCAGGATGGGAGTCCTGGACAGGAATTTCTTTCTAGGGACCCAGTTTCAGACTTACCTGATGCCAGGCAATAATATTTTCAAAGGCACCTATATTCATTAATTTATTCACCTATTTATCCACCCATCCGTATTTGTTAAGCACCTGCTATGAACCAGGCATTGGGATTATGAGGATGAAGAGCCACATTGCTTTCAGGGGGCCAAACAGAGCTGTAGGCCATGTCTGTCAATATACTACCGGGTGGGGAACATTCACGTCTCCGTGGGAGACGGTTTGCCAACAAAGCCCCCCACGGTATCTTTTCTGCTGAGAGCAATGAATGGAGACGATGGCATGGACACTGTGGGATGTCCTCTGACTAGGGGACAGGACTGTCTAGGACTTCGGTTCTGGGCCATTTGCCAGCTCCTAGAGGACACATTTCTGCAAACGGTGTCTATTCTGTATTCTAAGATACAGAACTCTATTCTGAGCTCTAAACCACCTGAGACTTCTCATCAGAGCTTACCTGGACAGATGTTTCGTGTGGAAAGTGTGAAAACTCAGCTCTGTGATAGGAACCACCGTCTCAACAATATCCCCAGCTGTCCTCAGAAGGGCTTTCTCTGTCCTCCTCCTCTGGGGTCAAGCCCAGAATGCTGGGGCCTCCTCAGAACTTCTACCCAGGAATAGACCCAGGAGAAGTCCAGTGGAGAACAATCTGCCTGGTCATTCAGACATTTGAATAGAACTGCAAGGCCTATTATTTATTGGCAGTTCAATTTTGAGTGGTAACGTGTGATTTCAACACTGCTATGGTCTTCTAGAGGCTCATAAATGAGGTATTTCATCTTCTTCTGCACTCGGAAGTAATCACCTAATTTCTTGATAGTCTAGCCCATTTTACAGACACCTACTGAGGTGAGGCAGTTTGTCCAAATTATCTTGAGCTACTTATTCAGCACGAGCCCTCTTTCAAACTCAAACATAATTCAAGCAGAATACAGACCCACAGGCTACTCTTCCTACCAATTCAGACCCTGTACCACTTTAGCAGGTCAAGAGAGAGAGAGATTATTTTCACTCATCTTCCTCCAGAACATTCGCGTGGAATACCGACCCAAAGCCAGCTGTCCGCGCCAGCTCGGACTCTTCCACCACTTTGTCACGGCAGGGTTTACGGGGATCATTCTCACAGTTGTCCTCATCTGAATAGTCTCCACAGTCATTGTCGCCATTGCACAGAAGTCGCCTCTTTATGCACCTGCCTGCAATCAAAATCAGGGAGACACCGTGTGTCTAATGCCACGGTTTCTCTCTCTCAAGCTGTCAAATGCAGTTGAATGCTGGGGTGCAGGGAACACACACACATTTGACTCCAGAATATACAGAGCACGCAGATGGCGCATGTGGGGGCCTCTTTCACATTTGGAAACATGAGCGCCTGGAAGTGTGTTGTTTCTGTCTTCTACCCGTGAGGGCGCACAGAAACCCATAACGCGTCAGAGCGAGAGGTTACCTGTTTCGCATTTAAAGTCATCTCCACAGTCCTCCTCAGCGTCTTCACAGTTCTCAGTGGGCACACATAGCCGTCTGTCTCCCAGACTGGCCAAGCATTTTTTCCCATTAAATTGTCCAAAGGCCTCAATTGTCCTGGAGCGAAACTGTACAAAACCAGCTGGAAATATTAGAATTTCTAAACCCAAGAGGGATTATGATCTAAAACTGCACACATTCCACTGCAGCCCTCCAAACCCACACAGTTTTAAGGTGGGATCCCCGAAAGCAGTCACTAGTGTTACTCGAAGGCACACCTCGCCTTCGAGGCTGGTGGGGTCTTCTAGAGAGGATGGTTCCTCGTGACACTCATTGAGCACGCAGGCAAAATTCAGATTACTCAGCAAGTGAGCCCTACTAGATGTTTATTTTTCCTTCTCAGTTTGCAAGTTGGTTGAAAGCTCCCTGCCTTACTGCATTTCCCTGGGGACGCCGGCAATACAGTTTCCATCTGGGGATGTCAGCGGGGAATAGTGTTGAATGCTTACCGACTGTTTCAGGCAGGGGTCACACGGCGACCATTCGCTCCAGGGGCTCAGTTTGCAGTCTATGGGCGCTGGAGTGGCGGTCACTTGTTCTGGCTTTGTGGCAGAACTGAGGTAAGAGAACGTGTCAGCTTATCATGCCCATTGTGTGTGCCTGTTTCCCAGTTATATTTGTTTACTCTCTCTTCCCTTTCCAAATCATGCTGCTTACCTTCTTATTCTCTCTCTCATTACTTCATCACTGCGTCACACACCATTTTGTGATTTCAACTAATTTTTTGTTTCATTTTTGTACTGACTTGTCATTTAACGTTCAGCCCAACAACCACCAAAAATAAGGGTGATGAGGAAGACTAGCTGGGCATCCTGCTTGGTGCCTCACATCGATTAGCCTTGTATTTTAAGTGGGTTTATGAATTCACTGAATTCATAAGCGACAAACCTTGTTTTATTTTGCACCCCGCTCCCTGCTGCCTTCCTCTGCCCCACTGACAGTGTGGCAAAGCCTGGAGTTGCCTGGGTCTCCTGCAAATTTAAGCCAGCTGGGTCTCCAGCTGGCTTAGTCATTCCAGAAGCAAGGGCCGTATCAACCAGGCTTTCCCACCCCTGCCTTCTGCATTTCCTACACTGGAAGCCTTACCACTTCATATTCCACTTCGGGGCTCATTCCTCATCTTTCTGCATCTTACCAGCATATGTTTTGGCACTTACCACTTTCCCTTCCTTTCCCAGACCCAATGTTCGGCAGTGCTTTCCTGGCTTTGAACTTTGCTTTGTCTTTTGGTTCACCATTTGGATCTCTGCTGGTTGCAACACCACCTCTCTCTCAGTCAATGACAGTGGGGGCAGGGGGAGACCAAAACAGAAGCTACCAAACACGAATTCTATCAAACCTCCTGTTCCCACATCCCTGAGCTGGCATCTCATCTTTGTGCAGTGCAGCCTCTTAGTCCAGGGGGCTGACCAGGTAAAACTGATGGCGCTACACAAGCCCTAGACCCCAGCTCCTCATGAAGACCTTGATCCATTGAATATCTCCTCCATTTAAAACTCCCCCTCATTTCCAACTCTTTTCCATTTGCAATAAATTGTGTTCAAGTCTTTGACATTAAACCTAAACAAGCAGGTGAGTGAGCAAATGAAACACTCTTCCTGAACTTTACATTTTCTTTCAGTCACCTTCATCTCCCTTCACAGGGATGCTTAAAGAAATTGCCATAAACATATGTATGTTTCTCTCTCAACCAAAATAAAAAGAGTTTCATCTCCTCCTTCAGCCGCACAGGGTCTCTTAGCTACCTCCCAAACCCTCTCCTCTCTTAGCCTCCTTTCTTGGAAAGGCAGTTGCACCCTGGTCTCCTGTGCCTTATGTCCCCACCACAGCTCCACCCTCCTGCCTCAAGGGCACTGTTCTTGCCAAAGTCAAGGGTGACTTTCAGAGGGCTCACCTGGTTCCTTTCAGTCCTTATCTTGTTGACTTCTTCCCAGAGGGCAATGTAATTGACCACTCTTGCTGTTTAAAAAACTCCCTTCCCTTGGACTGAATGGCCCTAGACTCCTTTCATTTCTCCTTTCTCCTCTGCCCTCTTTTCCAACTTTTCTATGCAGGCTCTTCCTCCTCTGATAGTCTCTGAAAAGTTATTTTTCTTCAAAGTCCTGTGCTTGGATTTTTTCTCTCTCCACACTTATTTCCATGTACATGCTAATGACACTCAGAGATAAGTCTGCAGTTCAGACATCTTTTCTGAATTTGAAACTCTTGGACGTAACTCCCGATTGAACATCTGCACTTGAATGTCTTTGTGGCTCAAAGAGCTCGAGGGATCCCAAAACAAACTATTTCTCCGCTTCTCTCAAAGCTGCTCCTCCCCTGCACTTATTGTCTTGGTAAACAGCACTTCCATTTATGCAGTCGCGCTGCCTAGAGACTTGGGTGTTACTTGTGTTTTCCCGAACACCCCGCGCTCATCTCCCATGTCTAATCCACCACTAACACCTGTTGTTTACAGTCTCCTGCGTGGTCATCAAATCTATCCTTCCTTCATCTCCTCTAGTGTAGACACTTCTCTGGTCTCCAGTAACGTTACATCTCTCCTACATGACACAAGCTTCCTTCTAATCCAGTTTCCATAACACATCCAGAGAGAGCTTTTAAAAATGCAAAGGTGATCCTATCATTCCCCTACTGAAAACCTTTCAGCGACTTCCCTTTGCTTTTAAGATAGAGTTCAAGTTTCCCAACACAGTGTGATAGGCAGAGTCATGACCCCAAGGTGCCCTAATCCCCAGAATTTGTGAATATGTTGCTTTACACAGAAAATGGACTTTGCAGATGTGATTAAGAGGAGATTATCCTGTATCGTTTGGGTGGGCCCATTCCAAACATGTGAGCTCAGAAGCAGAAGAGTGGTTCAGAGGGATGTGAAGACAGAAGACGAGGCAGGCAAAACTCGAAGCAAGAGAAGGGACTGCACTGACTGTTTCTGGCTCTGAAGATGGATGGAAGCCAGGAGCCAAGAAATAGAGGCAGCTTCTGAGAGCTGGAAGAAGCAAGAAGATGAATTCTCCCCTAGAGCCCACAGAAAGAAGCACAGCCCTCCTGGCACCTGGAAGGTAGTCCAGTGAGACCCACTTCAGACTTCCGAGCAATAGAACTGTAAGATAATACATTTGTATTTTTTAAGTCATTCATGTGTGGTAATTTGTTACAGCTGCAATAGGAAAATAAGACACATGGTCTAGAGCAGGGGTCCCCAACTTCTGCGCTATGGACCATACTGGTCTGTGGCCAGGGGGTAACCGGGCTGCACAGCCCAAGGTGAGCTTCAATGTAGTGCACTTGATTCATTTCCAAACCATCCTCTCCTCACCTGCCCTCCTGCCACCCATCTGTGGAAAAATTGTCCTCTACAAAACTAGTCCCTGGTGCAAAAAGTGTTGGGTACTGCTGGTCTAGAGAACTGTACACAGCTGTATCTGTTTAATTCTTCAACTTCATGTTTCTCCATAGAATTTCCAGCCCCAATGAACTTGACATTTCCAAGATAAGCTACTTTTTCTCATACCTTCAGGCCTTTAAAAGGCCTTTTTTTAAAAAAAAAGATTTTATTTATTTTTAAAGAGAGGAAGGGAGGGAGAGAGGGAGGGAAATATCAATGTGTGGTTGCCTCTCGCATGCCCCCTACTGGGGATTTGGCCCACAAGCCAGGCATATGCCCTGACTGGGAATCAAACCTGAGACACTTTGGTTTGCAGGCGCTCAATCCACTGTGCATACCAGTCATGGCTAAACCTATTATTTCTGATTTCCCATACTAATGTCATCTTGGTCACACATTTTTGCACCCTGAGAACCTTCTTTAGGAAGTTAGGTTTATAACTTCCGGTATAATTTACTTTTCTGTGTACATATTCTTATAGCATCTTGTTTTTCTCTATATCATAAGCTCTTTCACAATGATATTTGCACCTGGGTCTGTCCAAAAGGTATCCAGCCATGTTATGTGAAAAATAGGGACATTTTTAAAAGAAGATACAAGACACAAGAAACATTGTACACAGGACAATGATGCCTCAGTTCACTTCAAAGCAGGTACTTTGGGACCTCACACAGTTCTACCAATTGCCATTAACTGCCCCATTGTATTTTCCTGAATCTCATGGATGATCTAAATCTCTTCCCTTTCAATGGTGATTTTATTTATAGGAAAAGCCAGAAGTCACAGGGTGCCAAATCTGGGCTGTGGTGGGGCTGAGTCACCTGGGTGACCTGATGTTTCTCCAAAACACCTCTGAGCCAGACATGATGCATGAGTGGGTGTGTTGTTATGATGAAGCTGCCAATCACCTGTTGCCCATACCTGTGGCCCTCTGAATCATCTGAATTGTTTCCATGGAGGAATGTTCAAGTTTAATGCAAAATTTGATGCAGATTCACAGTCATTTTCAATGCGATGGCCACACAGTACATGTGCTCACTCAACAGTGTCTACTGCCCCCCACTGACTAGTGCAGTGAAGTTGTCATTGTTCACACATGAGCATTCCAGTCCTCTCTCCTTGGCTGCCAGGTTACATCAGTGTTGCACAAAGTGTTCTCATTCTATTAACAATGGTTGGACTTTTTCTGGAGACCTCATATATCATTCAATTAATTTATTTTCACTCATTTGTCCATTCATTTATTGATTCATCAAATATTTATTAATTGTCTACAACTTGCTAGGCATCAAAGATACAATTTTAGGCAAAACAGCAAAATGAGATCAAACAAAAGCCACGATCCCCACACTAACAGAGCTCATGTGCCGGAAAAAAATATCAGTGAGTTAAGGAACTTTTAAATCTTGTTCAGATTGCAGATATCAAGTGCCTAGAATGTAGCAAGTGCTCAGTAAATTTCTTTGAGCAAATCAATGAACTTCAAGAAAGGGAAATCCTTCATCATTTTGTCTTGGATAGTCTTATTTCTCTAGGTTACGCTCACAGTGAACCACCCACCTGTATTTATGCAAAAATTTCTTGTCGTTAAGGTTGACTCTACAATTGGAGACAACATTTTTGTAAGCCTGACACTTGCCTACACCATCCAGGAAATTGGGAGTCCTGAAAAGCATCAATCCTTTAAAAGTACAGATTAAAATATATTACACAGGCTGCCAAAACTCCTTGAAGAGCTTGCTTTCCTGGAAGCCTGATTATTAGTGTATATCTAAAACCACATGACTGAGAAATTGTCTGCTAGAACTTTTCCATAAAACTAAGGTAGCATCTAGAACTGCCAGGGCTCAGCAAGGGGCAATGGCGGAATCCCCTGTATGACCTATAGCATTGGTTTTCAACATTGGTAGCATTTTATATCCCCCAGATATTAAACATAGGGATTATAAAATTGTGATCCTTACCCCAAATCAACTAAGTCAGGCCTTCTGAGGACCAGCTTCAGGCAGCAGTTTTTAAAAGGTACGCCAGGTGGTTCCCACGTTCACACAATGATGAGAAACACCGGGTGGATACCCACGCTATCTGATGGGGTGTTATTCAGGTGGGAGTGTTCATTACATCAAAATGACCCAAAGCTGAGGCCTCAACTGAGCTGAACCACAGTTGTTTTCAGGGATTGCTCTAGGCCAGGGGCGACAAATTCATTTTCACCGGCGACCACATCAGCCTCACGGTTGCTTTCAGAGAGCCGAATGTAATTTTAGGACTGTATAAATGTAACTACTTTTTAATAGTTAAGTGAGAGCTCAGCAATGCTGCTGGATAGAAAGAAGGTGCTGGGCCTTGTATTTGCCACCTGTGCTCTAGGCTCTACCTATTACTGTCTATAAAGTTTTTCAATATCTTCTAATTTCTTCAGTATTAGTGCTGTTGCCTTCAAGTGGATTATCTCCTCCTGTCTTTTCTGTATTTATCACTTACTTAGACGATCATATTATTTTGTTTTAGCATCACTCTGTATTTTCATCTGAGCTTTCCTCTGTATGTGTCTGTGTTCAGATTTACTCTTCTTGTAAGTCTCACACACATATATGACTATTGGATTAGAGCCCATCCTAGTGACCCCATTTTAACTTTATAACCACTTCAACGACCCTATCTCCAATACAGTTACTTTCTGAAGTACTAGGGATGAGGACTTTAACACATGAATTTGTTGGGGGGAGGACACAATTCAACCCGTAACACTCAATGCATATTTTTTTTGAAGCCCTGACTGGTGTGGCTCAGTGGTTTCAGTGCTGGCCTGAGAATCAAAGGGTTGTTGGTTCGATTCCCATTCAGGGCACATGCCTGGGTTGCAGGCCAGGGCCCCAGTAGGGGGAACACATGAATGTTTCTCTCCCTCTCTCCCTCCCTTCTCCTCTCTCTAAAAATAAATAAATAAATATAATTTTTAAAAAATAAATACGTATTTTTGATAAAGCAATTTCTTATATGTGTTTACTAGCTTTACTGGACAAATTTCAAAATTCATTTTCTCATTAAATCTTTATACCATTGAGGGTATTAGTTATGCTTTACAGGTGGAAGACTAAAACTAGAAAATTATAGTACGCATCCAGAGTTGGACAATTAGCGGCAGAGGAGGATTTGGAATCTGCGTCTCCGCACTTGCGGTACCTGCAGTTTCGCCCTGTCCCCTGTGCTGTCTTTCCTTCCCCCTCAGCTTACTCATAATCTATTTGAAATAATCTAAAAAGTCAGAGCTTACTGAATAATTTATGGATGTAATAGTCTCACCATTTTTAGACATTTTGAGATAACGAGGACAGTTGAGTAAATAAGGATTTTTTTTTTTCAAAGTATAATGGCTCCAGGTAAAGCACATCTATTGGTCAGCCTCATTCTTGCCTGGATGCATTTTAAGCTTATAACTAAATGATGTCAAGTAGGCAAAAATAAACTGAAAATTTATTTCACCTGGCTGTTTTGCCTTCCTTGCATGAGGTACCTGGATACTTGGAGTTAAAATAAAGGCAGGACTTGAGGAAATTATTAGGAGGAAATGCAAGATTATGTAAAAGAAATGTGTTGCACTACATCCATATAAGAAAAAAGATGAGTGATCTTGCATTGCTTATTGTGAACCCTACACCCCACCCCAGCCCCAGCCCCTGGGACTCACTGTGCAGATAACTTTCACAGCTCAAGGACTGCACACGTGCACACTCACCATCTGCCCTTCACCCTGCTGAGCTATTAGACTGAGCGGAGAAGCATCTGTAAAGCACTTTCTGGATTCTTAGATGAAATGCGTTTATCGAGTGAAACCTATCTCCAAGTGTTTCAAACTCAGCTGGATAGTCACTTCCTAGATCAAAGTGAGGTACATCGATGCCACAGGAAGTGTTGCTCTGGGCCAGAAATGCACTGAGTAAAGGACCACTGATACAGGCCTAGTCCCAGCCCCTTGCCATGAGGTTTCTCACTTTAGAAGAGGAAAACCTCCAGGGCAGCTCGCACTCCAGGGTGCTTGGTTGTGGGCAGGAAAACACCTGCTGTAAGAAGGATGCTGATAGTCAATACATATGACAATGTGGCTCCTTTGAGCGGAGAAATTTAGGACTGCGTTCTTCACCCATAGATCTGCCAGCTGGTCTACTTCACGTGATTCATCAGGATGAAAACAGCAGTGTCCTACACTCTAACTTTTCTCAGGACCTTTCTTGATTTCCCGAGTCCCAGTTAAGAGCCAATGTTCAAAACCTTCATGGAGGGTCTGCTCTGCGTCATGAACTGCTCCAGTGGCTGGGGCCGCAGGCGGCATCCTGACCATCACGGAGCCTACACTCCAGGGGGTGAGACACAGTGAGCGATACACCAGCACGCATCACGTGCAGTATAAGTTAAGATATATGAGTTGTGAAGGAAAATAATGCAGGGCAAGAGGAGAGAGCCTGTCCTAGGGCTGGGGGGGGGAGGGAGGTTTCTTATTTAGGGTAGTGCAAGCACCCTGTCAGAGGAGACCTGGTGGTTTAAAATATGTTCCCAAACAAGACAAACAAAAACTTGTAGACACGTACAACAATATGGTGATCACTAGAGGGAAGGAGAGGTGGGGGGCGGGTAGTAAAGGGTCAAAAATGGTGATGGAAGGAGATTTGACTTCAGGTGGTGGGCACACGGTGCAATATACTGGTGATGTATCAAAGAATTGTACCCTCGAAACCCATATAATTTTATTAACCAATTTCACCCCAATAAATTTAATTAAAAATATGCTCACAGGTTCTTTGACATTGTGCCCATCAAAGCTGGGGTCAACGCTCCCCTTTGAAGCGGACCAGGCCTTTGTTGGAGCCTTGACTGGCAGAGTGCTGTGAAAGCAGGCCCACGTGAGGTTTAGAGCGAGGTTAGACAGGCTGTCCGGTGCCGCTCGTTCATCTAAAGACTCCTGCGCTCAGAGCCTTCCTTACTCTGTGTGAGTCCACACACAGACACACACACACACACACACACACACACACACACACACACACACACACACGGTGAGATAGAGAGAGACAGCAGAGATGCCTAAGGAGAATCGATCGCTCCAACCCTCAGCTACATGGGTTGTTCCAGAGCGGCCGACAGACACGTGAGTGAAGAAGCCATCGTGATGAACCCAGCCCCAGCCGCATCGGTCTACATCCCTGTGGGAGACCCCTGGTGACCACTCCGGGGAGCCCAGTCAGCCCCAGGGCTCATGAGCCAAGGAAAGAGTCCACATTGTTTTAAGCTAACAGCTTGGAATGGTTTGTTACACAGCAAGAAGTGACCAGAGCAGGAGGCAATATTTGAGTAGGTATCTGAATGAATTCAGAGAGAAGCGGTGCGAGGGTTTTTGGAAAAAGACTGTTTTAAGGCAGGGAAAAAGAAGCCAAAAGCCTGAGGTGGCATGTTGGAGGCACAGCAAAGACGGTGACTGAGCAAGAGGCACAAAGGACTGTGGCCAAGGCGCCTGGGGAAGGAGGGGCAGCTCATGCTTGGTGGGCTGTGGAGGGGAGTTTGGATTTGATTCTGAGCTTGTTTAGAATCCTTAGCACACTAACAGCAAGAGTAACACTCAGAGTTACATTGCGAAAAAGAAGACTTCTCTGGTTGCTGGATGCAGAACTGACTTTTGGGGAGTGGACAAGAATGACTACAGGCCAGAAACAGCAGTGGTTTAGGCCAGAGCAGTCACAGGGAGTGCAGAGAGAACTGGGAAGACAGAGACCTAAATGAAAGGTAATGCCGGCAGGACTTGCTGTTAGATGATAGGCAGAACTGTTACAAATGCAGCAATCACGCGTGATTCCCAAGCTATTACCTGAGTAAGTGGGGGAACAGTGATGCAGGTTGCGTGAGGACAGGTGGAGAAATCAGTGGGTATGGTTTGGACACCTTAAATTTGTGATGCATGTTGGATTCTCAAGGAAACGCATTATCTAAGTATGTAGGCATGGGGCTCATGGAGGGGTGTGCACCGTAGACATAAACCTGAGAGCTGTCAGAACGCAAGCGGCGCTTCACACCATGAGGCTGGATGTGAGAGACCTGGATGTGAGAGAGTTCGTCTAGAGTAAGGCCGAGGCCTGAGCTAACTTTGAATGAAAGTGTGACAGTGTGTCTGTATGCTGGTGGTGACAAAGCGAGCTGTTGATGGTGCAGGGGAGGGGGCAGAAGTCAAGGAGCAGAGCTCCTGATGAGGCTAGAGCAGAGGGACCTGGTGCACAGCAGGCTGGTTAGGTTCCTGGGCACAAGTCTGTCCAACAGCATGGGCTCCGCTCAGAGAACCTGGATGAGTTGCAAGCGCCATTCACCTACTGGTATTGCGCACTAGACTGACTGCGAGCCCAGGGAGGGCGGGACCCTCGTAAGGCACTCGGGGCTCCGCTGTAGCTCCCGATGCAACGTCCAGTCACACTGAGAACTCAGTAACTGTTTGCTGCATGAAATGGATGAATAAGCAGATGATCATAGTTGGCTGATAGTATTTGATAGATATTTGTTAGCTTGTATTGAATATGGATATTACAAACACGGGTCGCTGCAGCCAAAGGAGGAGGAAAGACTGACATTTTGGACATCTTCAATTTAGTAGTTAAGCCCAAAGTTTTCCGTTAATGAGTGTTTAGGTATTTTTCCAGATTGCTGAGGTAAATTTAATGAAGATAAATTGAACAATAATTGCTGTCATTTATGTGTGCTTAGTTTATGTCAGGAATTCTTGGAAGCCTTCACACACATTATCTCAATTTTTACATCAGCCCTGTGAGATATCTACCACTGATAACATCGCACTTTAAAAACACTGAACCGAGCCCCGAGGTGGTAAGACATTTTCCTCATGTGACCCAGCAGAGGGTACTCGGTGACTAAGTTAGGGTTCACACCAGGCAGTGCCCCTCCTGAGGGTGCAAATCCAGCTACCCTCAGGATTTCTAGCTCCCAGGTTAGTACTGCTTAACAAACTCAGTATGAAGGTTATAACCGTGCTGCAAACCTACCACCTGTATGGCCAAAAGACAAATGGCGCCCTGGGGAGAAAATGCTTGTAATTCATCCCACAGACCAAGGACTAATTTATGATGTGATTGCAGAAGTGCCTAAGAGAAAGGCAAGAAACTCCATAGGAGACGAACAAAAGGTTTGGACAGTTCACAAAGAGGCCTTTCACCAGATGAACTCATGTGCCATCCGACTCAGTAATAGAAGAGCAAATTAAAACTATTCAAAGACACCTTTTTTTTTTTTGGTCTATAGGATTGGCAAAAGTCGTAAGTCTGGTCTAGAGCTCCTATTCGCAAGGCTGTGGGGAAACAGGCATTCCTTTAAAAAAGTTATAAACATTTTCCCCATCACCCCACCCCTGCCCCTTTGGCAACCATCAGCTTGTTCTCTGTGTCTATGGGTCTGTCTCTGTTTTGTTTTGTTTATTCATTTTTTTTTTTTTTAAGATTCCACATATAAATGAAATCATCTGGTATTTGTCTTTCTCTGACTTATTTCACATATCATAATACCCTCTAGGTCCATCCATGTTGCTGCAAATCAGGATTTTATTCTTTTTTATTCCTGAATAATATTCCACTGGAGGTATCTACCACATCTTCTTGATCCATTCATCTACTGATGGACACCTCGGTTGCCTCCATATTACTAGGCTACTAGAAGTTCTGCAATGAACATTTATTTTTGTGTATGGTATAAGAAAGTGGCCAATTTTATTATCTGCAGTTTTGCCAACATCACTTATTGAAAAGACTGCCTTCAGCCCATTGTATATCTTTGCCTACTTTGTTGTAGATTACTTGACTGTAAAAGCAAGGATTTATTTCTGGGCTCTCTATCCTGTTCCAATGATCTCTTTACCTGGTTCTCTGCCAGCACCTCGCCGTTTTCATTACTGCAGCTTTGTGGTATGGTGCCATGTAGGGAGTACGTTACCTTCCTCTGTGCTCTCTCTCAAGGTTTCCTTGGCTATTCGGGGTCTTTTGTGGTTTCATATAAATTTTAGGATTATTTGCTCTAATTTCGAGAAGAATGCTATTGGTGTTTTAATAGGGCTTGCGTTAAATCTGTATATTACTTTGAGTAGCAAGGACATTTCTATAATAATACTGCTTCCCATCCTTCAGCATAGTATAGTCCCCCACCTATTTGTATTATCGTACACTCCTGGCAAAAGTGCAAAGCAATACAAACTCCCCAGGGCCATGGGGCAATTTGGGGGAGGTCAAAAGGTGATTGACTGCCTTTTGGCCCAGTTATATCGCTTCTGGGAATTAGCCCTCAGGTACAATAATCTGCTTGCGGAACCATATATGAATAAGGCTATTCATTGCAAAATATTGGAAGCAACCCACATGTTCAATAAAAGACGGTTATCCGAACGGTATAGCCAACAACGGAAAGTTAATCAGGTGTGAGGATAATGAGGAAGTTCCTTCCATACTGATACAGAAAGGTCTCCAGCCTATGTCATAACATTAAAAAAAAAGGAAAGTACCAGATAGCACATATAATATGATACCTTTAAGAAACAAAGGGAGGAAGATTATAAACTAATCAAGGTGGTTACCGGTTGGCAAAGGGCGAGGCAGATGCCAGGAGCGCTCTTGAGCACTTTCCCTGTAATCACACAGATCTCATGAAAAGTTATGAGTGGGGAATCAAGACTTCTTAATGCCTGTCTCGTTACAGTTTTTGATCTTTGACCCATGTAAATAGTTTGGTATTTACACATTAAAAATAAAAAAAAAAATACAACGATAGCTATACTCATTGCACACCGAACCCCTGCTTCCCGCTGGCTGAGCACACTGCGCACGTTATCTCAGGGATTTCTCCCAGCAGGCCACAGTTTCACTCCCATTTGTCAGGCGAGGGACAGAGTTGGAGAGGTCAAGGAATCTGCCTCAGGCCACAGAACTGGTGAACTGTGGACCTGGAATCCCACTCAGGTCCCCTGGCCCCAGGTTCTGTGAAACGAGCTGTTGCTGCTGCTCTCCCAGCACAGTGGTTTCTGACATTTCTGTTCTACCTTGAGTGACACAGGAGGTGACGGTCCCTTCAGGACCTGTTCTCAGAGGCACACTCAAGTTTGCAAACAAACGGTCATTGAGGATCTCGCACAGTTCACCAGCAGCGGTAGCTCTCAGGAGCTGTGGCTTTAAGATGAACTGCCTGCAGCCACGTGGACACTAGCTCTAACTCCATCCCTTCCTCTCCTGAACCAGGAGGCACATCACAGGGAAAGGAATAGCAATGCCATTATTGTGAAGCATACTTCACATTTACAAAGTTCTTACCTTGTGGCAGGCACAGATATTGTAAGTACATTACGTGTAAATATGATACTGAACCTTCACAAAAAACTTCATCAGGTAGGTGCTGTCATGGTCACTGTTCAGAGCTGACTTGTTGAAATGCTAACCCCCTGACCTCAGAGGAGGAAGAGTAAGAAATTGAAAACATATTTGAACAAATAATGAAGGAAAACTTCCCCAATCTGGCAAAGGAAATAGACTTCCAGGAAGTCCAGGAAGCTCAGAGAGTCCCAAAGAAGTTGGACCCAAGGAAGCACACATCAAGGAACATCATAATTACAGATGAAAGATAAGGAAAGAATTTTAAAAGCAGCAAGAAAAAAGGGGACAGTTACCTACAAAGGAGTTCCCATCAGACTGTCAGCTGATTTCTCAAAAGAAACCTTGCAGGCAAGAAGGGGCTGGAAAGAAGTATTCCAAGTCATGAAAGGCAAGGACCTACATCCAAGATTGCTCTATCCAGCAAAGCTATCATTTAGAATGGAAGGGCAGATAAAGTGTTTCCCAGATAAGGTCAAGTTAAAGAAGTTCATCATCACTAAGCTCTTATTTATGAAATGTTAAAGGGACTTATCTAAGAAGAAGAAGATAAAAATATGAA
>PVKU01002804.1:0-208005 GCA_004027475.1 Anoura caudifer | reverse complement strand
TGCCCAGGGTCTGCTAGTCGCCGCCTGTGCACCTGGGGGCTGCCAGCTGCTGCTGCCTGCGTGCCCGGTCCGCACCTCCGCTTTTTCCTGCCGCGACTCCACCCCTCTTAACGGTCTGGATGAATCGTTGTTGGACTTCCAAACAGTTTGATTTTCTGAGTTCTGGTTGTTTTCTTGTTTCTAAATCTTTGTTGTCCTTAATTTTGGTTATGAGAAGAGGCACAGTGTGTCTGCCTACGCCTCCATTTTGGCCAGAAGTCCTCTCCCTGTCTATTTTCTACTGACTGTCAATGCTACTTATTCTCTGTACCTTTTCTCCCTCTCTCCTCCTCCCACTTCCTTCCTGTTGCAAACCCTCCACGTGATCTCCATTTCTGTGTTCCTGCTCCTGGTCTAGCTGTTGGCTTAGTTTGCTTTTGTTTTAGGTGTGGTTGTTAATATCTGTGAGTTTGCTGTCTTTTTACTGTCCTATTTTTTTATCTTATTTTTCCTAGATAAGTCCCTTTAACATTTCATATAATAAGGGCTGGATGATGATGAACTCCTTGAACTTGACCTTATCTGAGAAGCACTTTATCTTCCCTTCCTTTCTAAATGACAGTTTTGCTGGATAGAGCAATCTTGGATGTAGGTCCTTGACTTTCATAACTTGGAATACTTCTTTCCAGCCCCTTCTTGCCTGCAAGGTCTCTTTTGAGAAATCAGTTGACAGTCTGATGGGAACTCCTTTGTAGGTGACTCTGCCTTTATCCTTTGCTGCTTCTAGAATTCTCTCCTTCATTTGAATCTTGGCTAATGTAATTATGATGTGCCTTGGTGTGTTCCTCCTTGGGTCCAACTTCTTTGGGACTCTCTGAGCTTCCTGGAAGTCTATTTCCTTTGCCAGATTGGGGAAGTTCTCCTTTATTATTTGTTGAAATAAGTTTTCCATTTGTTGCTCTTCTTCTTCCTCTTCTGGTACCCTTATAATTCGGATGTTGAGATGTTTAAAGATGTCCTGGAGGTTCCTAAGCCTCTCATTTTTTTGAATACTTGCTTCTTCATTCTTTTCTGTTTTTCATTATTTTCTGTTTCTTCATTCTTGTCTTTTCTGTTCTTCATTCTTTTCTTCATTCAATTCTGGTCCACTCCATTGTTTTGAGTCCCAGTTTTCCTCCCATCTCTATTGGTTCCCTGTGTGTTTTTCTTCATTTCACTTACAGTAGCCTTCATTTGTTCATCTAATTTGCAACCAAAATCAACCAATTCTGTGATCTTCCTAATCACCAGTGCTTTGAACTGTGCTTCTGATAGGTTGGCTACTCGTGCTTTGAGCTCTGCATCTGATAGGTTGGCCATCTCCTGGTCACTCAGATAAATTAGCTCCAGGGCCTGGATCTGTTCTCCCATTTGAGCCATCTTTGGGTGTTTGTTTGTTTGTTTGTTTGTTTTTTGTCTGGTCGTGGCTGTTAAGTAGCGAGGGGCGGAGCCTTAGGCATTCACCAGAGCAGGGCAGCCCAGTCGCTGGGTTGTGATGCTGGATGTGGAGGCGGGGTCCAAGAGGGAACAATGGCGTTTGCTCTGCACTCTCTCGCAAATTCCAGTCCCTTCTGCCACTTTCCCCAAGCAAATTAGGCCCTTCTGGTGCTGATTTCTGTGTGGGTGGGTCTCCCCAGCAAACTCTCCTATGAGGTTGGGACTCCCTCCTGGCACCTCAGTCCCTACAAGTGTTTTCAATGGGTGCTTTTAGGCTTCACTTCCCGGAGCTGGGGCCCCGCGTAGCACAGTCTGCCTTGCTGCCCATTTTTGCCTGGTTTATTTGCGCGCAAATATGTGTCCACGGTCTGCCGCCTTGTGCGCCCCGCTTGGCCTCCTTGCGTTTGGCAACTGCTGCCTGGGGAGACTGCGTACCCTGGACCACCAGCCACCGTTTTATACAGCTGCTACCCAACTCCACCGGCCGCTGACTCCACCCCTCTTACCTGTCCAAGTGAATCGTTGTCAGACTTCCGTACAATTCAGTTTTCTATCTGTTCTGGTTGGGTTTTTTTTTTTTTTGGTTCTATATTTTTGTTGTCCTTAATCTTGCTTGTGAGAGGAGGCACAGAGTGTCCACCTATGCCTCCATCTTGGCCAGAAGTCGAAAACATCTCTTAAAAGCCCCCTGACTCTGGTTAAATTAGGATATATCTATGCAGAGGAGTATTATGCAGCCATTAAAAGACAGTGACGTAGCTCTCTATTACCATAGAAACATGCCCATAATAATAAATGAAAACAGAATGTTACAAAAAGAATCATATAGTATAATCCCACTTAAAAATTATAGATGCATAACTATTAAGTATGAAAGGATATCTAGTAAACAGTTTTTATCTCTGGGATAGTTAGCAGGGTTATGGATGAATTTAACTTGATTCTTCATTCCCATCTCAAATTGTTCCCTTCCAATGGCCACCCACCACGAATTACTACTGCAGTACTTAAAAATCTACCCCTTTCTATTCCTGTTTGATACTAAAGAATCTGATAACATGAGTGTAGTTTTCTCAGCAGGCTTTCCTATTGGGAAGAGAATACACTGTCTGCTAGTTTAATAAATATCTGTACTTAGATCTAGCTAATAGTTAAAATTCTAACAGTTCATAATTAAGTTGATATCTGGTGCTTTGGGTTGAATCATGTCAATTTCCCCAAAGTTGCTGATACAGGAATAGACATGTATATAGTCCAGCATTATTCAGTGATTAAGGCCTAAAATAAATTTAATTGCATGAAAGTACAGCAAACCCTAACCTATTACTTCCTTTCTGCCTATCATACAGTTCCTAGAAATAAGGTCTTTTCAATAAATGAAAGAGCTCTGAAAAACACATATGCAATTCCACACATACAGTGTGAAAACATGCAAACAGCTATACTAATCAAAGCAAATGCCCGGAGAGCCTTGTTGACACAGGCCCCAGGGGAGCTTGGTGGGGCAGCAGACCTTGGAGCACTGAGGGGGGAAAACAGCCAAGAAAGTCAAGACAGCAGGGCACAGTGAGAGGCATCGGGAGAGTTACATGTCAGACGAAATTAACATGACCTAGACTAGAAAGGTCTGTGAGGCAATCTCCACTGTTACAAAGCCATTGTGCAAAGTATAGGAGGATAGCAATCTTTTTTTTTTTTTTTTGCGAAGGAATTCAAGACATTATTAGTAAAGCTGAAAGTATGAAAAAAATACTAGTTTGTAGCAAATGAAAATTGCAAATAGTATTGACATTTGCCACTATTTCTAATCCTTAAGTTGATTTCAATGAAAAAAATTAGTAAGATTAAGTTTATCCAAGATCATTGATTCTCAATGTGGAACAGGGGGGTCATAAAGTTTATTCACACCCTTTCTGACAAATACATTCAAATACTGTTGCTTCTAATACTCATCAAGAAATTTCTATCCATTAGTTAATTTAGATATTTGTGCAATCCTAATACCCAAACCAGGCAAAGATATCACAAGAAAACTACAGACCAGTATTTCTTATGTATACAGAAATAATAACTTTCAACAAAACATTGGCAAACTGAATCTAGCAACACAGCAAAAGGATTATACCACATGGCCAACTGGTACTTATCCTAGGAATACAAAGTTGGTACAACATATGAAAACCAGTTAATATAGCATAACATAGTAATAGAATTAAGGACAAAAAACTACATGATCATCACAATAGACAGAAAATGCATCTGACAAAATCCAGCACCCTTTTTATTATAAAAACACTTAAGCCATGAATAGAAGCAATGTCCTAAAGCTGATTTAAAAAAAAAAATGCACAGCTAACATACTTAATGGTGAAACAAAGCTCTTCTCCTAAGACCAGAAACAGACACACTATTCTTTCCACTGTTGGTCAACACTATCCTGGAGGTATAAGGCAGGGCACTAAACCAAGAAAAGGAGCTAAGACATCCAGATTATAAAGAAAGAAATTAAATTATTTCTACTTGCAAATAACTTGATCTTATATATGGAAAATCCTAAAGAATCCACAAAGAAGCTACTAGAACTAATAAACAAGTCCAGAAAAGTTGCAGGATATAACACCAGCATACAAAAATCAATTACAGTTCTATATATTAGGAATGAACAATCTGAAAATGAATTAAGAAAATCCCATTTACAATGGCATCAAAAAGAATAAAATACCTAAGGAACAAAGTTATAAAGAAGTGCCAGACTTAGAAACTGAAAACTACAAAATAGCATTGAACAAAATTAAAGAAGACAAATAAATGAAAAGACAACTTATATTTAGAGATTTAAAAAGGCATTATTATTAAGATGGTAATACTACTGAAACTGATCTACATTGTAATCTCTATCAAAATCCTAGCAGCTTTTTAGCAGAAATTGACAAGCCACTTGTAGAAGTCACACAGAAATGCAAGCCATCAAGAATAGCCATAACAATCTTGAAAAAGAACCAAGTCAGAGAACTCACACTTCCCTTGTTCAGACCTTCACAAACCTACAGTAATGAAGACAGTGTAGTAGTTAGTTGCTCAGGATGGACAGAGATCAGTGGAAAAATTTAAAGCTCCATACAAACACTTACAATTATAGTCAACTGATTTCAACAAGGTGTCAAGACAGTTAGATGGGGAAAAAATAGCTTTCTCAACAAATGATACTGAGAGAAAAAAATTAGACCCTTACCTTACTGCACATACAAAAATTAACTTAAAATAGATCAAAGACCTAAAGAACTTAAACTATAAAACTCTTAGAAGAAGAAAAAAATAGGTACAAATCTTCATAACTTTGGATCTGGCAATGGTTTCTTAGATATGACACAAGTACCAGCAGAAGAAAAAAACTGATACATTTGACCTCATTAAGATTAAAAACTTTCGCGCTTCGATGGACACTATCAAGAAAGTAAAAAGACAACCCATGCAATGTAGAAAATTTACAAACCAAGCATCAGATAGGGGAGTTGGATTCAGAATACATATGTATATTTTTTTAAAAACCTCTTAATAATTTAACAATAAAAAGACAAATAAATAAACCAGTTAAAAAATGGTCCAAGGATCTGAATAGAAATTTCTCCAAAGAATATACACAAATAACTAATAAACAATGAAAAGGTGTTCATCATTAGTCTTTGGAAACGAAACCACAACCAGAGACCACTTGAGACCTGCTAGAATGACTAAAATAAAAAATAGAACAAATGTTGGCAAGAAGTGATGATGACTGGAACCCTCTTCCACTGCTGTTGGGAGAGTAAAATTCTGCTGTGAAAACCAGTTTGGCAATTGCTCAAAACATTAAACACAGAGTTACAATATGACCCAGCAATTCTACTTCTAGAAATTTCTACCCAAAAGACTAGAAAACCTATGTTCATACAAAAACTTGTACACAAACATTTATAGCAGCACTATGTATAATAACCAAAAGGAAGAAACAAATCAAATGTCCATCAACTGATGAATGGATAAATACACTATGGAATATCCACACACAAGAACATAACTGGGCCAGAAAAAGGAATGAAGCACCGGGACATGCTACAACATGGCTGAACCTTGAAAACATTCTGCTAAGTGAAAAAAGCCAGACAGACACAAAAGGTCACAGTTGAATGATTGTGTTTATATGAAATGTCTAGGGCTGCCAATTCTATAGAGACAGAAAGCAGACGAGTGGCTGCCAGGGGCTGGGGGGAACAGAGATGGTCACCAGCTGCTATTGGGAATGTTTTTGCGGGGAAGGGGAGCGCAGAATGAAAATGTTCTGGAATTAGATTATGGTGATGGTTGCACAATTTTGTGACTATACTAAAAACCAAAGAATTACACACTTAACAAAAAAATCACAAATAAACTTTAAAAATTACTCCTTTTAACACCTACTTCTCTGCTAGGTTGTAAGCTCCGTAAGAGAGCATGCTGTCTTGTTATCTACCATCTCCGCAGAGCAGAGCACAAGGTCTGAATCAACTAATCTTTCAGTAAATGCTACTGATTGACTGATTAGGATGGGTGCATACTTTATGCCAGTTTAAGGCATTCACTAATTTTAATTAATTTATTCAAAAATGCCTCTATGCTTTGGATTTAACATGTTTTATTTTAATCATTTTCAGATAGCCACACTTATTAAATAGCAAACAGCTATGCTTTCAGGTAATTTATAAAACAGCAAATATTGTTTTACAGCCTTGTATCTCCTTGCACATTTTGAAGGACTGATGAGTACCTTGCATCTTTAAACTCTTATAATCTGCTTCAGTCAACATTTGCTGTCAGAACAGCATGTGAATACCGGCCAGATTATTCTTAGGAATAAAAACATTTCAATTAAAAACTATAATATTTCCAATTTAAAATAAATCAACATCTTTAATTTAAAATAAAGGACATCTTTAAATAAGAACTGTTGAGTCACTAAAATGCTAACTTTGGAATCTTTTGTAGTCACTTTATTAGTTCTGCTTATGAGTGTAGTTTAATGGCCTCTTTATTCTTGAGAAACCAAAATGAAGACACAGGGCTGGTACAGGGAAAGCTTAACCTTTCACGGTTCTTCAAGTCTCCTATAGCTCATGCACGGTAACCCACCGTGGCCTCAACAGTATTTATTCCTACATAACAGGTTCATGGAATACCCTTTTATAGATCTGAGATTAACTTAACAGCGGTCTTCCCTCTTCACAGCTGTGGGAAATGCTTGTGGATTATGAAAATAATGCTGACCAATTTTTGTCACTTAGAAAAAAGTGATGCCCACTTTTGTTTTCAAAATAAAAATGTGGAAGGTATTTGTGACTCATCATGCACAGAACTATATAGCATCTTTATCAACTAAGATTTCAATCTGACATAATTCGGTACACTACAATTTTTCTTCAAAAAATAAAAACTTCGGGCTCAGTGAAGAGTGAGAAAAGTTGCCTACATCTAGTAATCATAAACTGTCATCTGTCCCAGATAAAAATAGTGCCGGCACGCACACCTCACATGCAGAAGTCACCCAGTCAAATTCTCACTGAATCTCTTCCTTGAATAGCCTGAAGCCAGGTTTCAACTTCAAAATCTTTTGTCTGGAGGGAAAAAAGGTGAACTAGTTGGTCCTAAAAATACTGGGAAGGAATAGCTGCAGGAAGATATTTACCTCCTAAGCAAAAGCGAATACTAAGTTCTCTTTAACAAAGCCAGGTAAACAATGAATAATGCAGTTAATAAATAGAAAATTAATAAACAAAAAATATATAAAAACTAGGTTAAAGTTTTAGTTGCTATTTTTCACACGCATGACTTTTATATTAATAAACAATTATGTATTTATCGGGAATCACAATCCTTAAATCAAATTCTTCTCAATTGGCAGGAAAAGTGACAAGAATTCAGAGCTGACCATTTAGCGTCACGCAGTCAACTTTACTTCCGCACAGTAGGGTGTCACTCAGCTAAAGTGACGGGTGACAGCCCAGAAAAAGGTCTGTGCAGAGTGGGGGCCCACGTCTCCCGACAGGGACAGTAAGACAAGTTCAATCCCCTTTCTTCCTCCTGCCCCCATCAGTGTGACCCTGATTCAATCGCTGAACTTAGTTTCCTCACACGCTGAACTTAGTTTCCTCACACGTAAAATGAGGGAAAGGATAACCACCTAACGAGTTAGTTCAGTCCTAAAGGAGGTGTCACATATGGAAATAAACACTCTAAACAAAGGTAATATCTCAAGAGATAAGTCAAGCAGGGCAATCAAATATTAAATGCAATGCTTAACTAAGCTCTAGTTTTATTTTTTTTAAAGATGTATTCAACTTTCTCTGAAAGCACTGCTGGACTGGGTTTCAGTTAGCAAGTTTCAGATGGATGGATACCTAGTATCACTACAAAGTATCTTAATCAAGTGCCTGACAAACCAGCATCTCTGCTGGTCACCTCCTCTTCCCGTAAGTGGACTTTTTGGAAGTCACACCATTTCAGGTACTTGTCTCTTTTACCACAAAATCTTTCCTGCCTGACTTTGGACAACATCATGGTGTGTGGTCAACTTCAACCACCACACGTTTAAGGAAAAAACATTTTATGTAAGACCAGCATAAATTCTATACCTCACTTTTCTATCGTAATTTAGTAAATCCCCTCTTCCGAGCAAAGTATTATGCAAGTACTTTGTATACGTTACCACTAATCACACAACTCTATATTTATTATCTACTACACATGAATGAGGCAACCGAGGCTTAGAAGTATTAAATAAACTGTGCAGAGTCACAGGCTGAAACCCAGTCTAGCCACGAAGGCCTCACTCTGTCCCTCACACCACATTTCGTATTTAAATGTGCTCGTGTTTGAGTCTGCCTTTTATCCTACTGAGGATGCCAAATAGTATTTCGATCTCAACTTAAGTAACTGAGAAGAGAGGAGCAATTTACTAACACAAGCAGTTATATGCGTACACTAATAATTCCAGTAATATAGGTTCAGGATGAAATTGTGTTGTTTAAATTGCCAATTATTTCCTAGAAGCTATCTAAATTGTCTCACTCTGAAAATAACAATTTAAAACTGTATCTAAATAGATATAGATATATCCATATAAAACACAAATCAATTGCAATGCAAAATTGCAAATCTTTCTAATAACGCAGGATTTTATAAATTTAATATTGAGTGATATTAGAGAATCACTCTAAAAAAAACCAAGAAGATCCAAAAGGCACTTCAAACATAACATCTGACCTCAAAACATAATGTACAAGAAGCCACTAGGAAAGTTAATAAAACTCTTGAACACTTTTTGTAAAGGGACATCTATACTATATATGAGCCACTGTGAAATTCAACCATGAAGTAAAAGATGCCATTTTGTACCACCAAGTAATTGTGGTAAAAATTACACTCTCTAAAGGCCCAAAGCTTGGTTCATCCTCTGTTCATTCTAAGAACTTAATACACATCTGTAATTACAACATAAGTTTCATCAACAATAAACTAAAATTTGCTTTTATAAGTGCTGGTGTTGTTTCATGATAAAGTCTTATCAAATCCATTATTAAAAATTTGAGTTCACTTCAAGTAGTCTTTTTTCATACATTAAGCATCTTTAAGTAGAAAATGTTTCAATACATTGCAGAAAGGCCGAAACCACCTGCAGTGGTTTGCTGTCTTTCAGGGATAACCAGATTTCTCTGAGATGGAGAACAGTAAGATTCAATAACCACCACGTGTGCCTCATTTATAAGTTAATTAAATTCAACAATATACTACATTAGTTCATGTAATTTTTACTATTTCCTTTAATCACGCTAATTCTATGTCTAGCTTTATTACAAGAGGACAAAAAAACACAGCAAAAAATAATTTTAACTCCCACTTCCAATCTCAAACCATAGATTTCTCTGTGGAAAGACTATGAAATTTGAAAGAATATGAAATTTCCCAGAGGAAAATTCATATACATAGCTAATTCCATTTTCTCTAAGGTAAAGCTAAACAAGTATCTTCTCTCTAAGCATGCTATACATACATATTCCAAGCCAATGATTCTCCCTACCTCACCAAAGTTTAACAATCTTCAGTTGTGAAGGATGTCAAAATAAGGAATCTTCCTGCAAAAAGTCTGTATTTATGATAAATTTTGGTAAGCAGGTATTTATTCCAAATTACTGAAATTGAGCTAAGACTGACAAATGAAAAACTAAAATTGGAATATCCACTGGTTCAATGTGTAATAATACACTGTGGTTTAAATTTTACTGCTCACTGGCCTCCAAACATTAAAAGGTACAGGCACCAAACCTTAAAAATAGGAAATTGCTGCTCAAAATTCTGTTTTTCTAATAGAAAACACTGTTCTGAAACTCTGGAAACTTGCAAAGCTTAATAAAATGGAATGGGGGGGAACTCAAAGCAAATTACAAGTACAAAAACATGAACTTTATTAGCAGATAAACTAGTTATATTTACACTTCTATAACCTCATACACCCATTGTACACACGCAGTACGAATGTTCACTGAATAAATGGTTAATAACACAGAGAAAGAAATGAGGTAAAGTGTTCTATAATTGACCAGAATAATCTAAATTATTTTAGATTATTTAGGTGGAAAAACCACACAAATGAGTGTATGCAACAACAACAACAACAAAAAAAAAATGACAATCCTCATTCTTATGGAAAATCAGAATTTTAGCAAATCTATAGTCTGAGAGTAGAAGTTCCTAAATTTATCTCAATGCACACTCACAATAGATTTGCAGGGATATCATTAATATTTCATATTTTTTAATCTTTAAGTTACTCTGAGCTCATTACATAAATGCTATAAGATAGTGGTGATGAGTATTTAAAAAGAGACAACAGTATTTTAGTGTCTATCAATACCTCACATAAATGCTGAAGAGGTGATTGAACTGAGATGTGAAAACCATGAAGCAGATTTAAATATATGTATCCATTTTATAAATACCAACCCCCCTGCCCACCCACACACAGAAACACACACCAAGTAACAGAAGCCAGCATTATCCGTGATAAAGCAGAGAAACAAACAAAATATGGTCTCCGAATACTGCTCCAAAGATGCAAAGAGCAGCACTGGACAAATTAAATTTAGTAACATCCTTTAGCTTACATTCTAGCAAGAGATGGAATTAACTGAATAAATAAAAAGGTAATCTAGGGGATACCTACAGACCAGAATAAGAATTCTATTCACTGCTTAAATATTATCCCTACATTTGAGCATGTAATCCAATCCCCAAGGAAGAAGAGAAATTATACTCCTGGCCCAGAGAGTTCCCACTAGGCTTAACCTTTTAGAAAATACTAAACAACTATCATCACCTACCTTCTTTTATGGCTAGTGTGCAGCTTACTGCCTCTTTTATTGTGGTGTGAGAACCATACAAAAAGAAATATATACCATGTTCAATTAAATACCACAGTTAGACTATTAATGAATAAAATATCAAACCACTGGTCACTGGCTTTTATCATGCTTCAGTTGTTCAAGTGCAAATATAAATTGTAAAATAAAAAACAAAGGCCCTTTGCACAGGCCACAAGCTATTTGATCCTAAACAAATACTCTGCTTAGTTTTCTTGGGTTCTTTACCTATAAAATGAGAAAGTTGGAAAAAATGACTTGTTTGCAGGTATCATCTAAAGTCCTGGACTTATAAAAAATTGCTTAAGTGATTTAACTGCTCATCTAGGAAGGGGTAAGGTAGGAAATCCCTTTTCTTATTTCTTCCACTTGAAAAAACATTTTTAAAAATCTCCACGCATGTATGTACAGGGTTTGAAGCTGGAACTAACCCTAGCAGAACATCAGAGCTTTCAGCTCTTCCTTGATGAAGAAGCTGTGCAAAGTCAACAAGAAGGCCTAGTGATGAGGCCATGAGGCCACTGTTCTTGCCCTCAAGGAATCTACAGGCTAGAAAAAGAGCCAAGATATACATACAAACAACTGTAATAAACGCCACAAAATGAAAACCAAGACATGGGAGTTCTGAGGAACCTGGATCACCTCCACCGAGAGGCCAAGTCCAAATGCAGGCAGGACTGAGCCTCTGAGAAGCACAACTTGGACAACGTGAAGTGGGCAACAGGGCAAAAGGACAGGCAAGTTCAGGGGACCAGTCCTTCAGTGCGGCTGCAGACGGAGTAATGGGATTGTGAAGCTGGAGACCAGACCTGGAATGCCTTTTAAAAGTCCCGGGTAGACAGTGTAAAATAAACTTTGAGAAGTAAAGAAAAAGTCCTTAAGTGCTACCATTGGAGGAACACTCTTGCAAGATTAACCTGGTTATGAAGCACAGGGCTCAGTGGAAAAACCAGCTGGGGAGTCCTGGTGCGGAAACAGGAGTACCAGACTTGGGCAAACAACACAGAGAGGCTATTCCCACCACTGCTCTCACTGCCCACCCACGAAGGACTTCAAACCACACCTAGGAGAAGACGTTAGCAAATTTCCTCTTTTTAATGTAAACCTCGTTCTCATCAAGTAATTTACTTAAAAACTGACCAAATAGCTACCTTGGAAAGAGGTGAAACCATCAGAAATGCATACATAGTACCGAGTCTTGGCCCAGGTGTCAGGACAGGCGCTCCCAGAGTTCTCCACACAACCTTTCTGGAGGGCAGTTTTGCAACAAAAGCCTAAATACTATAACCCAGCAAGTTAGGAATAACCATGGATAAAAAGCAAAATTTACACTCCACTGTATTCATTTTAGCATTGTTTATACTTCAAAACTTTAGGAAAAACTTAAATATTTAATTGTGTGGGATTAGTAGTACATAGAATACTAAAACCATTAAAACAATGAGGAATATTTTTAAAATGAAAGGTATGTCCCCATTGGGGAAATAAATGGTTACAGAACAAAATGGACTATATTCCCCCCAACACATACACAATGTTAAAAATGAACACCAAAACCACTTTGCATGAAGTGATGAAGTCCTGTAGGCCTGGACAATAGGGTTTCAACTAAGTTTCTAATTGAAAGCAGAGGACTTTCTCTAATCAATAGGTCTCCCAATTGGCTAGGGCTGAAGTTCCCTTCTCAGGCTTTTTTTGTGGGAGAAGTGGGGGGTGGGGGGAAAGGCATTCCCAGGGATTAAGAAGGCATTTATTTCAAGCAGCAAGACCCCTGCCCCTCTCTGCCTGATGTCAGCGTACACATACACCTGTACCCATGCACTCGGGGACCCTTAAGCTTTTGAAGAAATGGTGGGTAGCTTAACAAAGTAAAAATCAGAGAGCCTGACAAGAACCTCTAAAAGGAAGTATGTTCCAGAAATGGCCCAAAGCTACTGTGCCTTAAAGCACAGTCAAACTGAATTCTAATTCTAGAAACATTTCTATCTCCATCCTACAGAAACTTCTCTCAAAGGTCACACCTGTAGTGCGTTAACTGCCAAATTCAAAAGGTACTAGTAATAATGGACAGAGTTGCACATATTCCTAATATTCAACAGGGTCCACAAACACTTCTCAATCTTCATATTAAACAGCTTCCCTAGTATTTAACCACTCATTCCTTCCTGAAAATTCTCTCTCCACTTACTGTCAGTGAAACCGTACTGTCCTGCCCTGACTATAACTTCCGGATATTCCCTGGTGCTTTGTTCACATCCCCACAAAGTTGGTTTTAGGCTTTCCTTCGTTAATCTTCAGTTCTTTCTATGCAAACACAGTAGTCTGGCCTTATCTATGATCTGTCACCCAACATCAACTGCAGTCTGGAAATATTAAGTGGAAAAATTACAAACATAAATGGTAAGTTTGAACACCAATTTGAGTAGCATGATGAAATCTCAAGCAGTCCTGCTCCACTCCCTCCCCATCCTGCCCAGGACACGAACCATCCCCTCATCCAGCATATCCACGTCGCATACGCCACCTGCCTTTTAGTCACTTAGTAGCCATCCTGGTTAACAGAGCCACTGAGGGATGCCCACTCAAGTAACCCTCACTTTACTTAGTAATGGCCCTAAAGCACAAGAGCCGTGATCCCGGCAATTTGGATGTGCCAAAGCCCCAAAGTGCCTTCCCTTAAGTAAAAAAGGTAAAAATTCTTGACTTATTAAGAAAAAAAAAACCATATGCTGAGGTTGCTAGGATCTCTGATAAGACCAAATCTTCTTCCACCTGTGAAATTGTGAAGGAAAAATAAATTTGTGCTGGTTTTATTGTCATACCTCAAACTGCAAAAGTTACAACCAGAATGTGTGGTAAGGGCTTAGTTGAGATGGAAAAGGCATTAAATATGTGTGCAGAAGGTAGGAACAGAAAATACGTTTCGACCAACAGCAACGTGTTGTGCCAGGAAGCATTGAGCCTGTACAAAGACTTCAGCAAGGGATGAAGGGGTCACATTCACATACTTTTCATTTCTGTATATTGTTATAGTTGTTCCATTTTATTATCAGATACTGTTGTTCATCTCTCACTGTGCCTAGTTCATAAATAAAACTTTATTGTATAAGGAAAAAAACAGAACTATGTAGTTTGGTGCTATCCCCAGCTTCAGGAATCCGCTGGGGGGTCTCGGAATGTCCTCCCACAGATAAACGGGGACTGCTATATCTTCACAGTATTCATTTGTCTCACTTTACACTCAACTGCCAATTCTTTATCATTAAACCTGTCCTTTCTCTGAGCTTCAGAAATAAATGTTCTACCCTCACTTCATGTTTGAAGTTTCTAAAACTGAACCTGGTGTCAGGAGGTTCTACCTCATTTGGTTCTATTTCCACAAATACTAATGCGCTAGCATTGCCCATGTTTCAGTCAAAATTCAATGTCTGACTGAAATTTCATGTTGTCCTTTGAGTCCCTCCCCTCACCCTAGTCCCACAAATCTATGTCAAATGTCAAGTATTCCTTCTTTCTCAAATCTGTTACTTCCTTTTCATTCTCATTTCAGGCCAAGCTGAGGCACTATTTGCTTTAAATTTGGGCACAGAGTCATCCTGTTTTGTCTGAGTTCTTTTCCAAGTGACTTTACACAGCACCAAACCAGTCTTTCAAACCTGCATCATTTTATCACTCTCTCCTTTAAAACTTCCAAAGGCTTTTTATCTCCTTTATGATAAAGTCCAAAACCCAGTGTCTTCTACAGTCTGGCCCAAAGTATCTTTATAAAACCAGAGAACATCAGCACTGGGAGCCTAGAAATCATGCAAATAAGAAAATTAAGTGTCTTACTCGGCCCAAATCAAAACATACCAGAACAGAAACAGAAACTTAAAAACCTAGACTGATGTTTCCTAATTCTGCCTGATTTTAACATGAATTATACCAGCATGTATAGCATACAGATTGCCAGGCCCTTCAACTGTAAGTTGCAATTTGGTATGTCTGAGTGTGTGATCACAGGAACCTGTATTTTTAAGAAGCACTAGGTGATTCTCATCTTCAGGGAAGTTTGAGGAAACCTGACCTAGATCTTGTAATCTTTTTTAACCATACCAATCTTACCTTTCAACTACTGTCCTATAAATATTCTGCCCTACCCAGAAAGCTCTCTATTCGGCATCTCAGTTAATACATCGTTTAGTGGTTACATCATTCTCGCCCCTTACACCTACCCATTCCTTCTTATTTCAAGCTCTTCAAACCTTTTATCTGTCTTAATCACCACTTTCCATACAACCAATAACCAAGTACTGTGCAGGTTTCACTTTTTTTAAGTGTCCTTCTAAGAACAGAAAATCCAAGATGAAAAATATATAAAGAACACAAATGATCAGTACTGGTCTTAGCCCAAAAGATACAATATCTTAAAAACTAGTTAATCAGTGTAAAAACCAAAAACCAAAACAAAAACCTCAAATGACTTTAAGCACTGACATGAGAGTACCTCTCCCTCCCATTATATCATTATACTTACTCATACGAGATACACTTCACCACCACTGGAAGACTGGGTACGTTCCAATCACAGTGCTGAAGGGGGTGGGGTTGGCGGCGGCGGCGGTAGGAGGCGTAGTAGGAAAAAATATGGACCTAAATATATTTTTAAACCTATAACTAGAGCCTAGATTAGATTCTTTTCTCTATTATCACACGCTCTTCATAAAATGAGGAAAATCTCCTTCCATGTCAGTTTCAGCTTCTCACTGATTTTCATTTAAGTCATAACACATAATCTACAACATCAAAACTAGCTGCTGATGAAGAAAATACTAAATTATAACTTTACCAATGAATCAGAAAAATAGGTAAAGTTAGTCTTACCAAGTAAAAAAGCCAAAGACAAGCACTAAAAAATATTAGGCCATTATACTTACATACAAAGTAAGGATCCCCAGAGACATTTAAGAGTAAATTTGATTTTATATTTAGTGTCTAAAAATAAAACAAATATCTAGTATTATATGGCCTATACTGGGTCTTAATTTTTCGTGTCACAAAATATCCCTAAAGTAGTTCAGCAGATAAAGAATTTATGATGTTATTAAATGGTCTAAGATTTAAATGATTAATACAGAACCTTAATGGTTTCAGAGTAGGCCCTGATGTGATGTTTCACCTATGTTTAAAGCCTGTGTTTAATCCATTTTCACTGTTTTTCCTTATCAAGAACTAGTGTATCAATTCACTTTGTAATGCCAACGGTCCGAAGGATGAAGAAAGTAAAACCCTTTATTAAATTCACATGTAAAGAAACCATAAAGGTAAAAATCCAAAGCTGTACTGTTTTCTTCTATTTAGTTGTATCTCAGTATGAACTCAATCTTAAACTCACCTTTTCCCCACATTTCTTAATTGAACAAATTATTTAAAGGATATTGTGAAGGTTACTGAAATTAGCTCCACATATTGCTTTTAGAAACATTATTACCAATCCTGTTATAAAAGGATATATTTTTTAAAAAATTATAAAACTTGCTTGTGTGGAATACCTAGTTGGACCACTTAATGGCTCTAATAATTTTAAAGATAATTTATTATAAGCACTCAAGATATACCTAGCCTACCACCTTCTATTTTTTTGAAAAATGGCACATTTAACCATCTACAGAATAATTTTAAAATATTCATTACAGTCAACATTTTACCACTTATGGGCTTAAATTCTTACACAATGATCCCCTGAGACTTGAAAGGATCTAGGCTTTCAAGGGGGAGGAAAGAGGATCGAGATCAATGATTGGTTATTATAAGGATGAAGGTTAGTGTCTTAAATATAGACATGTATTACAAACTACTGTGTATATATTTTAATGATTTCAAGATATACAAAAATGTAATCTAGTTAAAAGGAGGCTGGTAGTAATTTTACAGGCTCAGTAAGATTCCCAAAGAAGAAAACAGGCTTATTGCAAACGCAGTGTCCTGCTACCTACAAACCTTTGGATAGAATTTCAACTACACCAAGTCAGCTTTTTAAAAAAAATATTTAGGCACAGAAAATACATCGCTATGAAATACAAAGACAGCTGTGTAGATTTATCACACCGAAGTAACCATCAGATGAAATGTGTTAGAACTACACTGTTTAAAATGTGCAAGATTACACAGAACCAAATTAACGACAGGACTGCAAAGACTAGATCGAAAGCCAGAGAAAAAGAACAGCATGACATTTTCTCACACACAATCAAATGTAAAAACACTTGAAATTGCTGTTTTAATCCTTTACTCTTAAACCTTTCATAGGTTTCACTTTCAGTTCAACATATATCTACACTGCAAAGCTTCTTCATAGAAATATGTTACTGGTCACACACATGCAAAACTGAACAGAAGATTAAAAAGCAGATATACCCTTGTCCTTCCAATTCTTCTTCTGACCGTCCATGTTTTGTCACGATCTGCCCTCCAGATGCAAGGATCAATTATGCATACCACCAGAGAGGCCACAGCTGCAAAAATCCACCCTCTGAGACATGAAATATCTGTTTCCTCAACACGAGCCTGCCTGCGGATCCTCTGCTGCACAACTGCAGCAGGACTGGAGTCACCTGACGTCTTCTGGGTGTGGAGCAAGTCTGACGCAGTGCAATCTGTAACTAGGCTACTAATACTCAGGCACTACTGCCTTCCTTCTGTTAATTGTTCTAGTCTTTTGCTTGCTGCTCATAGCAAATGGAGCTACTTTTGCGGGGGTGGGGGGGCGGCCTACGGAAAGAAAGGAAAGAGGGTGTTTTGGGCAGTTAACCAATGAATGTATTTGAAGTAAACTTAAGACCATGTACAGTTCTTGGTTTTGTTTCATTTTGAGAGATGGGTGAATTATACTGCTGGTTTTCAGTTTCATTTAAAATTCTAAAATCAGTGGTTGCCTGTTAAGATAAAAATGGACTGATTGCAAAGTTTATGCATAGAAGTATTATTACTCACCACATAGTAATTTCAAAGGCTCAATAACATTTCTATTTAGAAGATTAAAAAGCAGATACACCCTAGTCATTCAAATATTTCTTCTGACCGCCCATGCTGTCATGATCTGCCCTCCAGATGCACCACAAAAAGCTGCAACAGCTTTTGTTTCAAGGGTAACAGTTACATTTCAAGCCTGGGAAACGCTGAGTCTCTTTTTACTTTCTCCTAAGTTTATAAATGCTTAAAACATTCAGCATTGTGTGTGTGTGTGTGTGTGTGTGTGTGTGTGTGTGTGCAGAGAATCACAAAACCAAATTTTTTGTTTAATATATGCTACTTCAATAGAAAAAAGTTTTAATTCAGTTTCAACAGTCTCATCTTTCTAATGCAATGCTATTTTTCCTTTTTCTACAATTATGGAAATTCAGAGAGTTACACTTATTCTAAATCATTACCTGCTCCAACTCAATCTTTCAATAATTATCTATTAGACACTGCTGCAGGACTATTGATAAGACTTTTATAGCTTGAGAAATATTCATGTACTAATTATATTGTCTGCCTTGGGAAAATGATATAAGACCAAACTCAAATTTTACTCTCAAATACACAAAAACAAATCTATGTACACCATTTCTAAAATTGTTCAACTTCATAAAACTGGGGTAAATTCCAGTGCAGAACATTAGTCTTTATTAATATTCCACAACTGGTTAACAGAGGCTACCATTTGACTAAGCAGAAGAGGCAATATATAATGACAAATCAGCTAAAATATTTTAAAATGTGTGACATGATGGAGTATAAGATATACAGCCTGTGTACCAAAGTACATACTTCTCAAGACTAGACAGCTACACTAAAATAGATATATTTTCTGGAACTTACTATAAAACTATGTGGGCTTCAAAATCCTACAAAATTGTTAATAACAGAAGTGGCCCAAATATCAGTGATTCAGTTATTCCCCTATCTGCTTCTCTAACTCCAAACATAAAGCAAAATAATTTTTAAATAATGTCCATATTCTCAGCTCAAGCTAATATTGAACATTAAACTTCATTCCCTGAACCCTTGCGTAACGCGCGATTTGAGAACCCTGCCACCAAGTCAGGTCACAGCTGAAAATGTCTGGCCTCGCAGTAAAACAGCTTGAAATCACCAACTACTCAGTAAGTACAAAATATTTCCTAGTAATGAAACCCATAAAACTGAAGGCCAATAAATACTTTAGCATTAGAATAAAGCATTGAAAAGAACACCTGAACAGTTTTCAAGTCAGAGATTACTACCTGAACAGGAGGGAGGGGGAAAAAAGATTTCCATACCATTCACACCTTCCAGTTCTTAACCTGGCAGGACAATTTTAAAAAACAGTCCGAGAAGGCAAGAATGTACAGTTATACCCATTCATCTAAACATTAAATGTACTTAATAGCTCCCCTGGCAGATTAAAAAGTCAAAGTAGGAGCCCTGGAAGTTCAACCTTACATAGTAATTTTTTTCTTAGAAAAGCTTTAAAACTAGAGTTGTTTTAAGTTTGGTAAGCTAAGCAAAAAAAGTGCTTAAATTTTTAATTCTGATGAGACAGATTTATTAAAAATTATAAAGCCATATGGGCTATGCTTATTGTAAGGATCAAATGAATTAGCTTTTGCAAAAGCCCTTGCTTAGGACAGTGCCTGACAGAAAGCAGGCCCCGTGTAAGCCCTACCCATTTACCATTAGTGTTACGCTAAAAATAAGTCAAACTACATCCTTAAACCACATGTAAGAAAGCACACATATTGAGCTATCTAATTCTAGGCAATAACCCAATACCTTTCAAATCAGAAGTGTCTATATACACACAAATTATTGTTCTTTGCTACATAGCTCTATTATTCTCCAGCTGAGATAAATTTATATGTGGATAGTTTATAAGTCTTATTCCACATTAAATCCCAACTTCACAGACAAATAAAGGACATAAATCTGTTTTTAAAAAAAACTTATCGTTGATTATATTTAACAAAGGAAAAACTTTTCAATGACAATTTTCAAATAGAGCAGATAATCCCAACTTGCAAAACAGCACTTTGGTTATTTGGGATAGGGAACCTATTTCCTCTTAAAAGGAAGGATTTCAAAGGAGGGGACAACAGAAGAGTGCTTTATTTATAATGCAAGTAAATAAAAGTGTTGTCTAAATTGTTAAGTCCTACTTTGTAATACTGAGAAGGGGGAGGAGAGGAGATACTTTCCTTTTCCTCAAAATCAGCCTTACGCAAAACTTTTGAAATAAACTGTTCAAAGCTCATGTTCAGCAACTTTCCACTCCTCAATCTACATATCCCCAAACACCACCCCCAAGCATGACAAAAACCAGCGGGGAGAACGTCCCCAAGCACACCCTGCCTCCTAACCATGCTCTCACACTGCCTGCAGTCTGTTTCTCTTCTCACCTCTCCAATCAGAACTCTTTCTTAGTCACTTATCTCATTAGTAGGAAAACCACACAATTATACTGATTCCTACTAAAGAATTTAAAAACCCCTTTCTCTACAATCGCCTCATAAGCTGTGTGTGTGTGTGTGTGGTTTGTATCCGAGTGGCAGGATTTCAGACATCCCCAAAGCTGTAGTCTGGAACAGGCAGCGACAGGTAAGCTGAAGGTCTGCCCTAGCCAGTCCTCCCAAGACTCTTCCTTTTCCATTTCTTTCCTTCCTCTTCTTCTGAACCCCAGGAAAATTCAGATTCTGTTTTGCTGTTTTCTTTACAATGTTCAGAGATAAAAAGAAATAAAGTGGGAAAGAGGCAGTCACTTGGATTGAAAGTACTACTCTAAACTGAGGATTGCTTGTATATAATTCTTGATAGCTAAAACAATTATGTCCACTTCTGATAATAGAAAACAGCACTCTTTTTTAAAAAATAAAGAAACAATTATAGCTACACAGTAGTTTTGAACTTCAAGACTTCATTATTCTGAGCTATGAAACTAAACATACGTCTCATTACTAAAGGTATTAAACAGCACTATTAATATGCTGTAATATAATGCCCTCTATGGACTAAATTATAGCACTTCAACATTAACTCTGAATTGAACCTTAAGACATAGAGTAATACTTGAGTCTAGAAAATGAATGACAATACAAATTAAAATGTCAAAAAATGAGCATTTTAGAGTCTATAAACAATTTCACATAAGTTGCTAAAAAATGAATACTAAAATCTGTAAAGAAGTTGAAAGTGACACTATTCGATAAGAACTACAAAAATGCTGACTTCCTGTATTATAATCTAAAATAAATATACAGATATTGCAAAAGAGCCAAAGCATTTTTAAATTTGGAATTTAAAACCAATAGCCACTAGGCTCTGAAATTTTAAAACCTTTAAGTTTTCGTTAAAGAACACAGGTCTAGGGGAATCCTTAAGGTCGTTTCATATCACTGGTAACAGCATGATTCGAGCATTTGTTCAATTCAGTGCAATGTGTTGAGATTCAAAATCCTCCTAAAAAGTCATTTGTAGTGTGAAGCAAATATCCACAGCTCAACTTCTCTGCCCAACTGAATATATTCCATATGTTCAATTACAGAGCGTCCCGCAGACTTCATGTTCTATCTACAACACTAGATGGCACCAACACCCAGAGTACAGTTGATGGTCCAGCTCAGGGTGTGCAATGTGGTGGAGCGTTCTCAATTTTCAGTAGTCCGTGTTCCCTAGCATTGCTTCCGGGTACTAAGGAAATAGATTAGAGTATGATGGGAATAGGAAAACAATTTCACCACCAAAAAGCATGTGGGATAAAACAATCTCTGACCAGAATTCAAAATCAATTTTAAATAGATCAGAATTAAATGTAAAAATGAACCTATAAATAAGTTATAGTTTTTCCTATTTGCACATTTAATATGTCCACTGAAATGTAAAGCAAAATAAAAATTCTTTAGAAAACTGTGGGCAAATGTAATACAATGAGGGTTTGCATCTTTTGTATATAAAGAACTCTCAAAATTACAAATGAGTATCTAATTTTAAAATGGGCAAATTATATGATCAGGCAATTCATACACACACACCAATACAAATAGCCAGTAAATATATGGAACATGCTCACCTTCACTAGTAACCAAAGCTCAAAACAGCAACATATCACTTGAACCTATCAAACTCATAAAGGTTGTTTTTTTTTTTTTTAATGGCAAGTACAGAATGTCTGGAAGAATCAATTAACAAATAAGTCATGTAAGTGACTCTAGGAAGGAACGCTAAGTGTCTACTTAAAATAGGAAGACCTATTATCATTGTACTTTTTGAATTTTGTATAATGTGAAAGAAAATATTATCTACCCCCAAAATCAACTGGTGACAATAGAGAAATGGATGTTTTCTTACTGTTAAAGGAGTAGTACTTTTCTGATAGCCAATTTTTTCAAAACTCTTATAAATGCCCATAACTATGTACCTAGGGTTTTATTTCTAGTAATTTGTAGGAAAGAATAATTCAGAGATATGTAAAACATATTTAAATGTAAAGCGTTTAGTAACAGTTAGTTATAAATAAAAAAGTTGGAAGACAATCTAAGGGTCCGACAACAGCAAACCGATTAAACTGCAGTCAAACCTCAGTTCTTGAACGTCTTGGTTCTTGAACAATTCTGTTCTCAACCAAGTTGTTCACAGAAAAAAAATGCCTCGGTTGTCTGACAAAACTTCAGGTCTTGATCCTCAACCCAACAACCCTTTCACGCTGATACCTGTATGACCTGCCATGCATCTCTTGGGCAACAAAGGAGATTTGGTTTTCAAACAAATCACTTCTCAAACAGTTTTCCAGAATGAATTAAGCTGAGAATCACAAGGTTCCACTATATATCTGATAACCAAGGAACACTAAGCATTAAAAAATCATGTGGCAGAAGAATAAAGATAATAGAAATGTTGGCATTATATATTACTAATTTTTTAAAAGTTATAAACAATATATAAAATGTAATCCCAATTTGGTAAAATGTATTTTTCACTGCATTTGTAAAGTATCCATATTCACAGAAAATAAACTAGAATATATTCTAAAATATTAACAATGATTATGTCTGGACAATACAATTACAAATTATGTTCATCTCAGTGTTTTTTCTATTTCTCAGATTTTTACAATGAGTACGTATTACTTCATATGCTTCATATACTGCCACCCTGACTTCACTGAGAGTCACCGGATCCTTGACAGAAATTCAAACTACCAAAATTCCTGAAGCTCAGAATGATCAACATATCTACCCAAGATCATACAGCTAACAAGTGATAATGACAGGATTAAAACTCAGGTTTGTAAAATGTCCCAGATATATACTTCTTTCAATCATATATTTAGCAGTATCTATCTTTTATGGTAGATTGAAAAGTATTTCATATTTATTTTCAATTTGTATTAAGCCCACAGTAAGCACTAAATGAATCCTCACTAATGACAATGCCACATGTTAAGTAAATACCATGATTCCTTTAATAACAGTCAGTTGTTAATTTAGCTCATCGTACATTTATTAAAAGCCTTCCAGTTGAAGGTATCTCTACTCAATTTATGAAAGTTTAATTTTTTCTGAATACTTAAATTTCTTACTTTTATTATATAAAGTGCTCACTGTTACCATCAAAGTCCAACTAATAATTATTACAAAGTGTCTTAAAGCCCTGGCTGGGTGGCTCAGTTAACTGGAGCATTGTCCCCTACACCAAAGGTTGGGTGTTCGATTTCTGGTCAGGGCACATACCTAGGTTGTGGCGCATAAGAGAGGCAACTGATCCATGTTCCTCTTTCACATCAATGTTTCTCTCCCCGCTCCACTCCCTTGTTCTCTCTTGCTCTCTCCCTCTCTCCCTTCCTCTCTCCTCTAAAAAAAAAAAAAAATATCCTCAGGTAAGGATTTCTTTTTTCAAAATGTCCTCATATGCTCACTACAAATATTTTTAATGAAAATATCAAACCTTAATACAGTGGTATCTCGGTACTCGTCATTAATTTGTTCTGATGAGTGGCAAGCAAGCAATTATTGATGAAGCATTTTCTCTTGCGGGATGGCATCCTGACTCATACAAGTTCTAGCAACTGTGATGGGTAGCGAGCAAGCACCAAGCACTGAAACATTTTTTTCTCGTCAAAATGCGACGAGTACCAGGTTTGACAAGTTCTGAAGCTGGTGAGTACTGAGGTACCATTGCATCTACAATTCTTTAGTGAGAAAGCTCAAAGGCAATACAGTAAATATTTTATAAGTTCTTAAAATATAAGAAAAGTGTTTTCAGTCACAAACACCATCAAAAAAGCTTATCCACAAACACATTTTAAAATATATATATAAAAACATAAAACATATATAAACTCGCACAGGATAAATTCTAATTCTTTACCTAGATAAACGGGTCCTTTCAAAGTGAGTTCTTTATTATGGCAATACCCTTGATTATTCTTAGATATCACATAGTTTACAGATAATAAATACATAATCAACTTGTAGTTGGTTTACACTTCACTCACCAATAGTTCTAACAGGCCAGCAGAACAATCTATATTCTGATTATGAATTGAAAATATGGTGTGCATTAGTGGCAAACTAAGCAACCAACTAACACATATTAAGCAATCATTATCAGGAAGTTCAAGCTCGCTGTGGTTTGGATAGGAGACATTAGCACCTTTCTTTCCCAGGGAGCCACCGAACACACAGCAGCTGACCATCACTACAGGGTTACTCAGTCTCCACAGGGAGCCAGAGAATGTTGGCCCTCATTCGGACATTGCTGCCTATGGAAGACCACGATAGAAAAAAGTGCATGGTAACCAACTTTCTGGACTTTTAAAAAATGTCTTGCATGTATTAATACCCCCCCCCACCACAGGTAGGTAATAAAAACAGCACCTTGGTTATCTGCCAAAATTAGAACAGTAACTGCTCATTCCAAAATGGGGAAACACCTGAAAGGGGACCAAAACCTATGCTGGAGTCCCAGTTCTTCACCTGTTGGAAAAAGGATCTTTGTGGAATTGTATTAAGAACTAATATAAATAAAAAAGCCCAATGTCTGAAACAGTATAGAAGCTCCAAAGTATTGTGCTCACTATAATATTTACTATGTAAAACCTTGGGAAAGTTACTTAACATCCCTAGACTAAGGTTTTGTCATCCATAAAATGGTTCCTTCTTTCAGATTATGGTGAAGACTAAATTCGACGAATATGTGAAAGTGCTTGGTGCTTAGATTTCCCATAAATGGCAGTCTCCCCTTTCCAGGTAAAATGAAAATCCAGGTTCTTTTCTTAGAAACAAGTTAATCTAACTGTATTTCAAATGAATATTATAACCACACTAAAGGTAGAGAAAGGGAGAAGGGGGTACTAATCCAAGCAACTTCTATTCGATGATGTGCATTCAGTCTTGGGCAAGGTTGGAAGAGGGAGGTTTGCAAAACGATCCTGAATTCTTTTATTATGTTTATTATAATGATATTCAAAAGTGGTCTAAAATTGTTTTAGATGTATTAAAGAATTAAGCAAATGACTAAGTGTTTTGGTGGTGTTAGGAACAGGGTTTTCACTATAGAAGGAACATACCAATATGAAATGAGGGAAGAAAGAACTAATTCTCTGGGAATGGACTGAAGGTATCTGTGAGAATGATTTCTCGTAATTTCATAAATATGTGTATGTGCTTACATTTATTTGTATGTATGAACGTATATAAACATTTTCTAGCTCTGTCCACGGCAAGGGCTAAAACAGGAAAACCACACAGGAGCGAGGAGCACAACTAGATCTAGCTCTGATCTCTACTGTCATTCCCCACTAAGAGGAATCAGAGAGGGATCATTGAAGACATGGCTGATTCCAGGTCTGGGGGCAGAACAGGTATAAGATGAGCTTATATTTTGTCACTTTACAAAAGTAAGAAGTGCCTTCCTCTCCACCCCCAAAACAGGATAGCTGCATGTCCTTGAGCCAACTTGAAAAGGGATCCTCCAAATCTGGGACAATTTACAACCAACGTAAGTAATGAAATATAAACCATTGAGAATAAAATAGAAACCCATGGATCTATACTGATAATTAACTAATTAATTAATTCATGGAAAAAGGAGGCTCTTATTAACAGTAAAATGCCAAGGTTTGATTGATAAGTACAGGAATGTTAGAATTCAAAAGTTATCACTTTGCAAACTTATTGGTGAAGACTGACTCCTATGAGAACCATCAATGGATATAAATCTAGAGGGGAATTTTGATGAGGAGCAGAAAGATATTTCATGGTCTTCAAGTGTCACCCCTCAGATTGTAAGCTGTAAGGAAAGAAGAAAGTCTAATTACACAATAAAGAAATCAGGGACCACCTTCACCAGAAGAACAAAATTAACCTCATCAATGAGGGACTGATGGATAGTGTGTATCTCCAAATATAATATGAGGGCATTATACATCCTCTTCATTTTGGCCATGAATCCATAGCCTCAATCTAATCATTAAGAAACATCTGACAAATGCAAAATGAGGAATGTTCTATTAAAAAGGGAGAGGGAGTCCTGGTTGGTGTGGCTCAGAGGATTGAGTGCCAGCCTGCAAATCAAAGGGTCCCTGGTTCGATTCCCAGTCAGGGCACATGCCTGGGTTGCAGGACAGGTCCCCAGCAGGGGGTGAGAGACAACCACACATTGATATTTCCCTCTTTCTCCATCCCTTCCCCTCTCTAAAAATAAATAAATAAAATCTTAAAAAAAGGAAAAGGAGAAGGGCCTCTGTTCTTCAAAAATGTTAATGTCCTAAGAGATAACGGCTAGAATTGTTCAGGATTAGAGGAGCCAAAAGCAACATGACCACTAAATGTAAAACTTGGCTCTAGACTGGATTTTGTAGTAGAGGACACTGTAAAGGACATTACGAGGTCATAACACAACTGGAATACGAGTGGTAGATTTTAAAAAAATATTGTATCAATGTGAACTTATGAAGTTAAAAGCTAGACTAAGGGTATGTAAGAGAATAACATCCCCTTTTAAAATACAGGGTCCAGCAGAAGTAACCTACTGGAATGTGGTTGGTAGGGTAATTATATGGGTGTACTAATTTATAGTTTTGATTTGAACATTTCACCTAAAATGTCATATGGTGTGATTGAGTATGATATTGTTATGTTACAGAGTTACAAATTTATGATTTTGTCATAACATAGGGGTGTTGTTTGTGCCAGACCCTGTAGTTAGGATAAAACAATGTTATATAACTTACTCTCAAATGGTCCGGGAAAAACACAGATGTATTTGTGTACTCATATCTAGTTATCTGTACAATGAGAGATCATAAACACTAAAGCAAATGGGGAAAAATGTTAAAGGGTAAATTTAGATGAAGAGTGCTTTGTCCTGTTTTTATTTTTTTCAATTTTAATTTTGGGAGCAAAGACTGACTTTGTAAAGGAGATGGGCAAAATATTATGATGCAGAATTTGATCCCTTATTGACATTTTTTCATGATAAATTTTATTCAAAAATAGCAACATGTATTTTGATGTGTTGTACCAACTGGAAGCTGCATGAGGGCAGGACTCTGTCTCAGTCTCCGTCTTCTCACCCCTGCTCCTCACCCCCACTGTCCTGGTCACACTGCTATGGGCAGCTCGGATTCTTCTTACTGTTTTCCCCTAACCAGTTTATCTTGCTGTTAGAAACCTCCATTACCCCGTAAACCATCTCCCCTAACCTTCGACTTTACGGGAACACTTCTTTCCATTATTTCCCTTCACTGAAATCGGGCTCTTCCTTGAGGATACTGCCTTCCCTGCGGAACTCTCCAATAAAGACAGTTTATTCTCTGAAACCCTCATCCAGGAAGGAGAGGAAGGGAAGTCAGTACCTTCTTGCTCACAAATACTGCTTCCAGGCCACTATTTCTGAGGCCTCGGCCGCAAGTCTCAGCTACTGGGCAATGTCATTCCTTATCTTTCCTTACTGCTTCCATCCACCGTCAGGCCAGTTGCCTCGTAGCCCTTGACCAAAGTCTCTTGTCCCTCGCTCCTAATCTTCCTGTCCACCCCAAGTCCCGCTATCATCCCGGGTGATTTTAGTGTCATGCCTAAGAGCAGTCCAACCTCTTGGCTTCATGGTTCACCTGACTTTACTTCTAGCAACCTTCATACCACTCAGGTTTAGCCCTTGCCTCAAAGCCAAACCCTGGCCGTTAACAACCTGGAATTATAAATTCAACCTCTAACACACACACAATCCTACTTTGACTGCAGCTGCCTCTTATTCTGGTATTCGTATTTATTACTACTACTCTTGGCTTTTAGATATAATTTGGACCTCATACCCTTTGATCTTGTGTTCTCTTATCTACCAACTCCTTATCCTCTCCTCTTTACATTCTTCAACTTAGATAAAACCCATCACTTTCAAATTACTCTCTTGCTATTCTATTATCTTCAACTACTTTCACTCCTGTCTTTCCTTCAGGCCCAAACACAACTTGAGTCAGTACGAGCGGTTGCCTTTCTGAACCGAGGCTGCTGGGCACTGTTAAAGCAAAGCCACCTTACTGCTCAGACCATCCTTCAACCTTGACTGTGCTCTTCCTGCAACACCTTTGTGTCCCTACTCAGAAGGTATTTCAGGCCCCTTCCGCCCAAGCACAGTACACTTCCTTCTCAACAATGACCTACCACACAGCTTTAAAGAATAAACGTAAACAAGCCCTCAACTTCCAGCTACAAAACACTCGCAGTATCAACACCCATCAATTTCCTTTTATTCACTACAATCAAAGTCCTTCAAAATTCTCCCTCCTCTATAAGCTAATTCCTCCACCTGAGTTCTTGATTTCATCCCCTCCCCTCCTGACTCTCTATATGCACCTTCAATTAGATGTTTACTCCAATTTCTTTTTTAAATTGGGAGGCACTCTTCCTCAACCCCATACTCCACCCCCTTGCATTGCTAACACTCTCCATGTTCTCAAACTTCTTAAAATTGTCAACATTTAGCATCTATTTTCTCAAATACCATTCGGTCCTCAGATCTAGGGCTGCCCACTCACACTATCTGTCAGGCCATCACCTTCCCTTCTTTTTGATAAATGATCAATCCTTATCTTAAATGAGCTAGTATGTGATAATGCTGAGTAAGCCTTCCACCTTTAAATCTTCCTCTTCTTGCGGTTTCCCCTAGTTGATCTGTAGCTTTAAGTAGTATCCCTGAGCCCAGAGCAAACATATACATACAAGCAAAGTCGCTCAAGAGCTTCCCATGTATAATTAATACCTATCACTTCTTGAATGTCCCCTAGATACCTTAACACCAACATATTTAAAATTTGGTTTTTTATCTTCTCTCTTTAAAACCCACTTCATTCTCTCATGTTCCCTAACTCAGTTTCTCACACTGCAGCCCACGTGTTTGCACACCTCCCCTTATCTCTCATGTCCACATCCAATCAAACATCAAGCCCTAGGCCATCATGCTCATCCCACTGCCTTAATGTCCGTAATCTCCTCTTTCTTAGACTGTGGCCACAATTTCTAAACTGGATTCTCTGCCAGTAGTGCTACCCATCCCCAATACATAAGTATATTCAGTAAAACATACATAATCACTACATATTTCACACAACTAAATTAGAATGCTAAATAAAAAAGACACGTGCAAGTCACTTTCACAACTCAGGTAATGGGAGATGTAGAGTCAAAGAAAACATGAGAATCAGTACTTTTCAGAAAATTCGTAATAGCATACCTCAATTTATACTTTTCAACAAAATGTGTACTACTCAGCATGCATAACTTTATACCTAATACTGGAAAATACTGCATTATACTGAAATATTACAAAGGTTATAGAAATGTTCTTTTATTAAAATTTAAGAAGAATTAATTTGGGGAAAACAAAAGTAAATGCATCTGCAAATATTTTGTTTTAATACTTCTTGCTCTTCATGCTATCAGGAAACACTGAAGCAAAAGAAAAGAAATAAACACTGAAGCCAATTCTAACAAAAATTTTTTCTGGTTCCCTGACAATATAGAAATGAACAACAAATAATTGTGTGGAAAAGTTAAGAGCAAGGGTAAATGATGAGTGCAAGAGGGGTAGGAAAAGCACTAAAACCTCTAATGAGACAGTAGAAAAATATCCTTATCAATAGGATGCACTGGACATCATGAATGTAACATACTACACATAATGTAGTGGAATGTTCCATGGGAAGTCAAAAGGCAGAAAGCACAAAACAACATATGGACTGATTACCTGAAGTTTTACTCAGCTCTGCTGAAAATATAGCAGATGGTGATCTGTTCTCTTTTTCTGTACCTGAAGGAAGTTTTTTCTCAGCTTCTTTCACAAGAACTTTGGGTTTGACTACATTGCCTATCTCTGTTTGAGTGGCCAAAGCAGGAACCACTGGAGGCAGTAAGGGTACCTTTGAGATATCAGACCTATCTTTGGAGACTTCATCTGGGACATGGACTTTATCTTCACCTTTACATTGTACATTCTTGAAAAAAAGGTCATGGGGTAATTCTGAGCAAGGCAATGGCCCAGCTCCACCCCTGGCGTTAGCAATCTCACCTTTGTGGGCTACTCCCAGGTCAGTGTATTCCCTCACTAATTTAGAGGAATCAGTTCTAGAACTGACAAATGTGGGGAACTCATCTATGATCTCAATTGGAGATGAATCTGAAAATGTTTCACTCTCTCTTATTTTTGCCTCCTGAGCAATAAATAAGCCATCATTTGAAGAAACTGCAGTACTGAGCTCTTCCATCTGCAAGGGAGTTTTCTCCTTTTGGGTCAATGTTGGAACTTCACCAGGTGATGAGGTACCTTTTGTGGTGTCTAAATTAGGCTGAAAGGATTCCAAATATGGCTTTCCCCCCTTAGGTGGTAGTGAAGCACTGAGTTTTTCCTTATTTTCCTGTTCTAACATTAAGTCAGCTGCAGTTTCAATGAGATTTTCTTTTACAAGTATCACAGCTTCATCTTGTTTTTGTGGAACTTCAGGTATTGAATCATCACTAAATAAGTCAACCGGTTCAGAATCAGGTGAGGAATCTTCACCTAGCTCAGAATGGTCAGGAACTGGCTGTGCAGCCTTTGCTATTTCTGAATGGTTAGAGAAATCTGCAGTTGGTTCAGTAGAGACCTTTGTTCCTTTAATTAAATCACATGCAATCGATATATAAGGAGCTTCTGTTTCTTGAACTGCTACAGTAATCCTTTCAGGCTCTTTAACTTCTTCCTTTGTTCCTGATACTCTCTTAATTTTAAGTGACGCATTCATGGCCTCTTCATATGGTGGGGGATTTTCAGGCTCAAGTTTTATGCTTTCATAATTAACTGAAAGAGGAGCTTCTAATGGTGAGGAGCTGGGCTGCACTACAGAAGCACCAGCAGTAGGAACCATAGAATTCACTGGTGCTTCCATAACAATGTCAGGCAAAACTGGTGAAGGAGTAGCTTCGGATTCTTCAAATGTTGGGCAAAGCTGTGCTGCGGGGTACAGTGACTCCTGCATAACTTCTGATGTTTGAACCAAGTCCATTTTTGTTTCAAAAGCAATCTTTGTACCTGTAGCTTCATTCAATTCACTTTCACATGCTTCCTGTACTAAATCTGGGGTGAGACCTTCAGGCATGCTTGCCACTACCTCCCCAGGCACCTTCGATAAATTATCAGTTGTGACATAATCTGCCTCAGAACCCTGTGTTGCTACAAGGAAAGGGTTTAATGACTTGGTGCCACTATTCTTCTCTGTTACAATTTGGGCCTTTTTTTCTTCTATTTTTTTTTCATCTGTCTTATTTTCTGAAGTATGATCTTCCAGCATAGGAAAAATGGTTGTTGAAATGCTTTCAGTTGCTGTTGTGCTGAAGGGGGTGCACGTGATGTACGCTCCTGAACCATCTTTCACAGCTTCAGGTGTACTGGGAAAAGAAGTATCATCATTGCTGCTTTCACTATCTTTTTCATGATTTGTTTCATCAACACTATCGGCAAAACACTTCTTATTCACTTTACTCTCCAACTTGCTCTCTATCTTATCTGCAGTAGCCAGCACATCACTATATTGCTTATTAGTACCTTTCATTTCCCAGACCTGCTCAAAGGGTTTGAAGTCTGCATATTCCTCTCTCAACAGAGCTCCTGCTGTAACTCCCTTTTCATTAAAACTGCCCTTTGTTTTTTCTGGAGACACAATTTTGTTCTCTTCTTTAAGCAAGTTAGTAAGGGCTATAGGTGACTCTTGTTGATCACAGAGGATATTATTACTAACTAAATCCCCCTCTTCATCTTTATTCTTCACAATTATTTCTTCCCTAGGGTTTGCTACTGTGGTGGCAGGTTCTGCTTTTGGAGAGCCACTGAACGATGATTCCATTACTGAATATTCCAATTCTGAAAACTCTGTGAAATCTTTGTCTATAAATGGATTTTTTGCCTTTTCTGGGAACTCTTTAGAAGCTTCCTTTGAAGTTTCTTGAATTGTTCTTTTGGTGGATAATACTGCTGGTAAATTACCAAGGTATTCATGTTCTTTAAAAGAAGCATCTGAGAGAGGAGACAGAGAAGGAAGAGAAGCAGCAGATTCAAGCAGGACAGATGGGACATCCTCTTGACCAGTGGAAACAGTGTTACCTGGCTGCTCCTTCAAGTCCATAATTTTTTCTGTGACTATGGACAGAAAGGAAAGTTAGAGAATGCCAATGTTCTCAGAGGTAATGCAAGTTTTACTGCAGATTCAAAATAGTGTTAGTAAAGACTTACTATTAACGAAAATTAAATGTAATATTTAATTAATAGAAAACAAGTAGATGGAAATCATTACTAAAAATTAAAGCTATTGTCAATAAAACCTATGTATGGCTATAGAATGTTATGCTATGCAAAGACATAAATCAAGTTTTTAAGAAAAACCTCAAGTATAATCACTAAAAACACTATTTTTAACTCGTTTTAAAGGGGGAAAAAAGAGGATTTCAGAAGACAGTTTGACAGTATAGAAAAGAAAGGGCATTGGAGAATTAAATGCCACACAGTGACATTCAGTCACACGAAAGCCCTTCATCTGTAAGAGCGAGTAAATCTTATTTGGAGAAATGGAATAGTCACTATGTAAATGTCAATCAAGGATCCAAGAATTCCTTACATATTTCCAATTATTAATCAGGTTCTGCCCATTTCTCCCTTAGACATAGCATATAAAATGCAATTTCAACTTTTTCAATAGACGTTATTGGAACCACACTACTTTTTAGTAAATCCAAACTACTCTGTACAGAGTTAACAAAACTAAAGAGTTAAAATTGGAAAACACAGAGGATAAAAGGCTAGCAGAAAGAACTTGCCTGCAGAGGAGTGTATCACAGGCTCAGATGCAGCAGGAAGAGCAAAAAGTGTCTCATCTGAAAAACAAATAGAATATAACCTCAGCAGAAATCAAGACAGAGTTCGAAGGAGACTAAAGAAAAGAGGAGCAAGCAAGGGTTCAGTTTGTAATGAGTTAACACAAAACTTCACTTTCAGAGAAACAGCCACGATGGAAAGGAAGAAGGAGTAGCATTAGTAATACCATCAAGTCATGCCCTGGCTGGTGTGGCCCAGTGGATTGACTGCTGCCCTGTGAACCAAAGGGTCCCTGGTTCCATTCCCAGTCAGGGCACAAGCCTGGGTTGTGGGCCAGGCCCCCAGTGGGGGGTGCACAGGAGGCAGCTACACACTGATGCTTCTCTACCTCTCTTTCTACCTCCCTTCCCCTCGTCTCAAAATAAAATCTTAAAAATTTCAGATTAAATTACCATATATATTATAAAGCTGATTAAATGATATCCATGAACTTATCATTTTTCAAGGGGCAATAACATGTTTATGTTAAAGAAACTTCATGAATCAAAATGGATTTAAGAAACCATTCTTCTCATTGAACATACCACATCCAAAGCTTTGTCTCACATTGTCATATAATTAAAGTATCATGTCCTAAATAAGCCAAAATTTTAAAGATGCATTTGAATAAAATTAGTAACTATACTTGTTTAACCTTTTTTTACTGGCATATGTTCACTTCAGAAGAACTTTCAGAGAATAATACATTTTCTTACTCCAGATTGCCTACCCTTTAAAAAAAAAATCCTAAGAGTCATTGTACACTACCGTATTTTTCAGACTATAAGACAACCCCCCCCCCAATTTGGGAGGAATAATGGTTGTCGATGTTGCTGTTGAGTTCTGTTTACATTTACATTGGTGAAATATTATGTTATTAAATATTTTACATTTTTTGCTTCAAAATTTTTCCCCTCTTTTCCTCTAAAACCAAGGTTCATCTTATGATAGAAAATTACGGTATTCTTTGAAAACATCAGCCCATACGCCATTGTTCAAATTACAAAGAAAATACTAATTATCATTAGGAAGATCATTATTATCACCAGCCTTGTTTTGTTTAAAATTAACATTGAGGGCTACTTATCATTCTAAGTGCTTTACATGCAAGGACTCTTTAGAACCCTGTTGCTACAAGTGTTGTTAATATGCACCATTTAACAGATTAAAAAAAAATATGAGTGACAGAAGTTAAGGAACTCAATACACAACTAGTGAGACTCACACAAGTCAACTCCAGAGCCCATTTTCTTAACCACACTATATGCAACATGTTATAAACTCAATTTTGTGTCCCCCAAATTATATTTCAGTGCTAACCTCCAACATGATGGTATCTGGAAAAAGGGCCTTTGGGAGGTAACTAGGGTTACGTGAGGTCATGAGGGCAGGGCCACAGTAGGATAGGGGTAGCGGCCTTATAAGAGACACCAGAGAGCTTTCTCGTGCCTGTATGACAATACCATTCCCACTCCCCCTTTGTTTCTCTCCCATTCTTCTGCACACTCATGCATACGAACATCATGTAAGCATACAGTGAGAGGGCAGCCACCTGTAATCCGAGAGAAGAGGCCTCGGAATGAAACCTATCTAGCTGGCACCTTGATCTTAGACTTCTCAGCCTCCACGGCTGTGAAAAAATAAATTTCTGTTGTTAAAGCAATCGAATGGTATTTTGTATCCTTGGTATTTTGGTTGGGCAGCCCAAGCCAACTAACACACTATACAGAGTGGGGGGGAAAGTATAAGTTTACAGTTGCGAGTACACAACACAGTTTATTCTTGTATTATTATTAATTACTGTATTATTTTCCATACAAACAACTGTAAAACTGTAAACCTACTTCTGCCTCACACTGTATATTGGTATATCAACCTTTACGATGTCATTTTATACCTGCAGCTGGGAGATCCTGAGCTAAAGATCTTCCACAGTTTATACTAGGGAAAGATCGCTAGCAAAAAGGTAATTTGAAACAGCCTGCAAGGTGACAGGAAGGTATTCCTTTAGTGGAAAAAGCACAGTAAATTTGGAGACATCTATGTGGAAAGAGAAGCTAGACAGGCTGATCGATAGAAAAAAAATCATCAAAGAGATGTGGCTATCATGAACATGGACTTGACTTCCAAGGGTATTCTAGTTCCCTTGATGAAGAGGAGAGTTAAATTCACAACATCATGCAAATTTTGCATAAATCCATACCAGGCATAATGTCATACCTAAAGGATTCTTAGATGAGGCGGTAAGAGGAAACCCCAGATATTATAAGGGTCTCCAGTAACCTAGAACAGGCTGGATGGGATACTCATACAAACCAGTAAGACATACCGCTTTACGAGATTTTGTAAAATGTACACGTGTGTGTACACTTTTTAAAGATGACTTGCTATGTGACCTTAGTTAATTTATAGTTTCTTATTTGTAAAATGAGAAAATATAAAAATTCCTTTCAGCTACGATAGTGAGTGAATCCTAATCTTGTATAAAACTGAGGTTTGAGAGTCAACGAGTAGAACCAAATAATCACACAGCTGCCGCATCAAAGTAAAGGTAACAAATTCTGAAATGGTTGTCTTAGATTTAAAGCCATTAATTAAGAGGCCAGTCTACTTGGAAAGTGAACTAGAAATATGTTCCTGTTAAAATTAAATGGAAAACAAACTAAATCTAAAATTATGTCAAAAATTTAATGTAATTTTAAATGTATCTTTACTCCTATGTAATACAAAGTCTCTCTTACAGTGAAAAGTATTGGGTTGGCCAAAAAGTTCATTTGTTTTTTTTTCCGTAAGATGGCTCTACTAGCACTTAGTTGTCTTTAACTTCATTCTTTAACAAATTTTGTTAGATTACATTGTGACAGCTGTCATATCAGCACATATTTAAAAAAACATCAAAATCGGTGAATTTTTGTGTAGCAATTCTAATATTGAAGATGGAAGAAAACACATTTTCAGTATATGATGTTTTATTATTTCAAGAAAGGTAAAAACAACTGAAATGCAAAAAAGATTCATGCAGTGTATGGAGAAGGCGCTGTGACCGATCAAACGTGTCAAAAGTGGTTTGTGAGGTTTCATGGTGAAGATTTCTCACTGATGATGCTCCACGGTTGGGTGGATCAGGTGAAGTTGATAGCAAACAAATCGAGATATTGAAAACAATCAATGTTATACCACATGGAAGATAGCCAACATACTCAAAATAGCCAAATCAATAAAGTTATTGGTGAAAATGAAAAATCTGTCTTTTATTTTATGGAAAAAACAATGGACTTTTTTGCTAACCCAATATATTCCTGGCACCTGGCCAGGAGAAAAAGTTTAAAATTGGTATTACCAGTATCTGCTGAAGAAGAAAGAAGAAGGAAAAGAAGAAGGAAGAAGAAAGAAGGGAAGGAAGGAAAAAGAAGAAGGAGGAGGAGGAAGAAGAGAAAAAAGAAGAAGAAAATCTTCACATTTTGAAAAGTGAAATTCAATCCAAAATTAACCACAAAACAAGTACTGCATTCCTAAAAGCACTTCCAAAAAGATCCAGAAGGGGTCACTGCCATTTGGCCTTCAAGAAGAGGGCAGTTGCTCAGACTCCTGCTAAAGCAACCACTTGATCCAGAAAGCAAATGGCTTGGGTCCAAAGCACTTATAACTGTGCAACCCTAAGAAGCTGACTACTTAGCCTTTCTGTGCCTCATTTCCTCATTTATAAAATAAAGATAATAACAGTGTAAACCTCAAAATGTTGTGTGGGAGGAGCAAGAGAAAGAAGCAGCAGCAACTTGCCCTGCCCTGAGTCGCAGAGCTAGGCGGTGGGGCTAGCCAGGATTTAAATAGCTCTAACTCCCAAGGGTCATGTGCTTTCTGAATAAGAATTTGCAACAGGTGCAAATTCTTATTTCCTCAGCCCCTCCAGTTTGACCTCCTGAAACAATATAATTGTCAACCAGCAAATACCCTGTAATTATCTGAAATATTTTATTGATTAATTGCTTCTACTTCACAAATACATTTATATAGACACTAATGCTGGCCAGGCACAGGTAATTCAGATAGTCTTATGATACTCAAAACCATCCTACCAAGTAGGTACTACTGTTACCCTCTTTTCACAGATGAGGGGAGAGAGGCATAAAGGCTAAGTAACTTGCCCAGTCACAAAATTGGAAGTGATGGACCTGAGATTTGAATCCAGAGAGTTTACACACTCTTTTCTTTACCGCTGCAATACTTCCTTTCTTGGACTTTGTATAAATTTAGAAATTAAAAGTTACTAATAAAATCAAGAATGTGCAAAGAAAATTTTGATCAACAATACTTATATGTAGCTATCAAATTCAAAGGCTAAAACATTTTTTGAAAAAATACTGATTTTGACAGGTGAATAAAAGTATCTTATAATCAGGGCTACTATAATAAGTTAAAAAAAAACATAATATTCTCCCTCTTTCTATAACAACTCCCCCTCTTTTTATGATCTACTCATATTGCCAAATTCTAATTATTGAATACAATTAAAACTTTGATCATTAACCTCAGTTGTGCTATTAAATGGACAGCCAGAAAGAAATACTAAATATTAAGGGCTTAATTATACCCATACTAAATAAAAACATAGTGGCATGTTTAAAAAAAGAAAAAGAAAGGTTTTCACTAATAGGCAAAAGGAAAGCCAGAATTTTACTATTAAGTCTCTCCGCTCTACTGCCATCAATTTATATTTTTAAAAGGACAATTCTACACATTTTCTTGCTCAAAAACATTTAAAGACTTTCAGTTATCCACTGAATTATACCTAAAACCCTCAGTAAGATAAATAAGGCCCTGCACCATATGGCCCCAACTTAACTGTCTAAACTTATCTCAACAACTCCTCACAGGTCATCTATGCCAATCAAACATGATTCTTCCTAACCAAGCCCATGCTTCCCCCTCCTGCATATCTGAATGCTGAAATCCAGTAACGCTAAAATTCACCCCATTCAGTCTTACTAACTTTCTTTCTAAAACATGTTCATCCTTATCTTATTCTTGTTCATTTCTACCACATTTCCAATTACTGAAGCTCAGAGAATTAAGTAGCTTATTCAAGTCACAAAGCGAGGAAATTATAATTTAATTCCTAGTTCGCGACAAAGTTAAGAAATTATAATTTAACTTTTTCACTATAATCAGATACACGTTTATTTTCTTATCCCCCTCAGTAACATGAACAGCATCACTAAACTACTTATAATGACAGTATGAAATGTGAGTACCATTCACAAAACAACTTTTTCCAAATGATCTACTCCTCATGTGAGTCCTAATGCTAGATTCATTTCTTGGCCTAAGCCTAAATCTAGAATGTAAATTTAGACTAACTGCAGCTGGTCTACCTACTGCAAAGGCTATTTACTTCCGTCACACAAGGATCAGTTTCTTTTCTTTCTTGCTTTTTCTTATGCACTTTATTTTTTATTGTATTTTTCCCCATTACCATTTAGTCCCTTTATACTCCCTAACCCCTGCGATCACCACACCTTTGTCCATGTCCATGAGTCCTTTTAAGGATCAGTTTCAAAATTAAACTTCACTAAAGAGATTTCTCTTTTTGTTAAGTAAATCACTTTTTAAAAAAGTAAAAGAGGTATAGCAGTTTTTAATTTATTATTGTCAATTAAAATATATATACGCACACACTATCACAAGCTCACCAATGTCCACACACTCTTTTAAATCCGAGAGAGAGAGAGAGAGAGAGAGAGAGAGAGAGAGAGAGAGAGAGGAAGGCATAGATCAGTTACCTCCTATACGCCACACTCCAACTGGGGATCAAACCCGAAACCTAGTTTATGTGCCCTGACCAGGATTGAACCCACAACCTTTTGTTGTACGGGATGACACTCCAACTAACTCAGCCACCTGGCCAGGGCTGCCCACACAGTCTTGTAACAGTTATTTTCCTTGACATATTCATTTCAAAAAAGCCTTTTTATTAACCAAATGTATAACTGGTCAGTAAAACCATACCTAATTTATAAAACAAGGAAAACAAGCTGTACTTTAAAACCATAGAGAACTTCTGCTTCTAGCTATGAGTAATTATATCAGACCAATCCATCCAACATAAACTATGAAAGTGAGCAAAATACATAGAGCGACTGTCTTGAAACATTGGATGACAGACAGTACAGGAAGGAGTGTAATTCCTAAGAAGGAAGCATACCAGATGAGTGCCCTGGCCTGCCGCCTGGAGGCACCTTCTGGTCTACAGCATAAGGAAGAAGAACCTAAGAAGAGAACCCAAGAATACTGTGCTCTTGCTAAGCTGAGGAGGCTGCTGAGTTATCTGAAATTTGTGGACAGGGTAATACATAAAGAACAGCTGAAGAAGAAAGGAGCTCCATAAATCTGGATAGAGGTTCCCTTTAAATATTTGGCTCTTCCCTTTAAATACACAGCACAAGATGCAGCAAGGTCTAGCAGAGAAATACAATAGAGAAAACTACAATAGCGTTGTGAGCTGAACAGATACTCTGGAGGTCAGACTGTGCTGGAAGGCCTGACCTAATTTTGACCAGCCAGGTTGGGGGAGATCTTACTAAACACCCCAATATACAAGTTAAACCCCGAAAAAAGAAATACCTTAAGAGTGGGACTACTCTAACCCTAAAGTAAGGAATACTTTAGACCAAGAATCAACAGGATATGGCTCATGGGCTAAAGCTGTATTGGAAGATAGCCCTGTCCATTCACTTATGTACTAAGATGAGTAGTTAAGACAGAAACTGCATAACCCACAAGCCTAAAATATTTATTGCTCCACCTTTACAGAAAAAGTTAGCAGACTCCTAACTTCTCAACCCACCCTAACATTAAAATCAAGACTTGAAAAGATCAAGATGAATTACCAGAAAATTTTCTGCCTGAGAGAACAAAACTAACACCATACCCATGACAACCAGTATAAAAAAAAAAATACTTCACTTGAAAAGAAAATACAAAATATATAAGAAAAAGTCAATATTAACAAGCACAGATATAATGTGGGTTTTGGATTAGCAAACATTAAAATGGAAATTAAAATAGCTATTGAGATATTCCTAAAGATGTACAGTAAAAGATGGACATAATGAATGAATAGAGATTCTTGGTAGAGAAATATAGACTAGGAAAAAGACCAAATGAGATTCTATAACTGAAAATTACATTAAGTAAAAGAAAACTTCATGAAACTGGTTGAAGAGCAGATTGGACACTGCAAAAGGATGAATAAGCTTAAAGAAGCAACAAAAAGCAACTATCCAAACTGACTTGCAGCAGGTGGGGAAAGAATGAACAGAGCCTCAGTGATGTGAGATAATGAAGCATTTAAAGTATATGTAATTGGTCCGGCCAAGAAGGAGGCATAGGTGGACACACTATGTCTCCTCCCACAACCAAAATTAAGGACAACAAAGATTTAGAAACAAGAAAACAACCAGAACTGATAGAAAAATTGAACTGTATGGAAGACCGACAACCATTCATCCAGACCGGTAAGAGGGGCGGAGTCACGGCAGGAAAAAGTGGAGGTTGGTAGACCCAGGTGCACAGGCAGCAGCTGGCAGACCCCAGGAACATAGGTGGCAGCTAGCAGACCCCAGGCATGGGGTGACAATGGGAAGACCCAGTGAGGCCGCTTGAGGCAGCCGGCTGACCAGGTGGTCCCACATTGTTGCGCAGATAATCTAGGTGAAAACAGGGCAAGATACACCTTGCAACCCAGGGCCCGAGCACCGGGAAATAAAACCTAAAAACACCAATTAAAAACACCTATGGGGGTTGAAGTGCTAGGAGAGACTCCCAGCCTCACAGGAGAGTTCCTTGGAGAGACCTACAGGGTACTAGAATGTTCACAAGCTCACCCACACAGAAATCAGCACCAGAAGGGCCCAATTTGCTTGGGGGATGCGGCGGAATGGACTGGAATCCAAGAGAGAGTGGAGCAAGCACCACTGTTCCCTCTCGGACCCTGCCCCAACATACAGCATCACAACCCAGCAACTGGGCTGCCCCGCCCTGGGGAACACCTAAGCCTCCGCCCCTCATAACAGCAAGACCAAATAAAAAACAAACAAACAAAAAGAACAAAAATGGCTCAAACAGGAGAACAGATCAAAGCCCCAGAGCCAATTCATCTAAGCCACCAAGAGATAGCCAACCTATCAGATGCACAATTCAAAACACTGGTGATCAGGATGCTCACAGAATTGGTTGATTTTGGTCGCAAATTAGATGAACAAATGAGTGAAATGAAGGAAAACGCACAGGGAACCAATAGTGATGGGAACCAATAGTGATGGGAGGAAAAGTGGGACTCAAATCAACGGAGTGAACCAGAAGGAAGTAAGAAACAAACAAAAAAGAATGAAGAAACAAGGATTCCAAAAAATGAGGAGAGGCTTAGGAACTTCCAGGACATCTTTAAACGTCCCGATATCCAAATTATAGGGGTACCAGAAGGGGAAGAGGAAGAGCAACAAGTGGAAAACTTATTTGAACAAATAAGAAAGGAGAACTTCCCCAATCTGGCAAAGGAAATAGACTTCCAGGAAGTCCAGGAAGCTCAGAGTCTCAAAGAAGTTGGACCCAAGGAGGGACACACCAAGGCACATCATAATTACATTAGCCAAGATTCAAATGAAGGAGAGAATTCTAGAAGCAGCAAGGGATAAAGGCACAGTCACCCACAAAGGAGTTCCCATCAGACTGTCAGCTGATTTCTCGAAAGAGACCTTGCAGGCAAGAAGGGGCTGGAAAGAAGTATTCCAAGTCATGAAAGGCAAGGACCTACATCCAAGATTGCTCTATCCAGCGAAGCTGTTATTCAGAATGGAAGGGAAGATAAAAGTGCTTCTCAGATGAGGTCAAGTTAAAGTAATTCATCATCACCAAGCCCTTATTATATGAAATGTTAAAGGGACTTATCTAAGAAAAAGAAGATAAAAAATATGTACAGTAAAAAGACAGCAAACACAGTTATTAACAACCACACCTAAAACAAAAGCAAAACTAAGCAAACAACCAGACCAGGAGCAGGAACACAGAAATGGAGATCACGTGGAGGGTTAGCAACAGGGGAGAGGGAGGAGGAGAGAGGGGGACAAGGTACAGAGAGTAAGTAGCATAGATGGTAGGTAGAAAATAGACAGGGGGAGGGCAAGAATAGTGTGGGAAATGTAGAAGCTAAAGAACTTATGACACATGGACATGAACTAAAGAGGGAGAATGTGGGTGAGAGGGGGTGTGCAGGGTGGAGGGGAATTAAGGGGGGGAAATGGGACAACTGTAATAGAATAATCAATAAAATATATTAAAAATATAAAATAAAATAAAGTATATGTAATTGGAGTCCTCCAAAAGGCAATAGTGACACACACACACACACACACACACACACACACACACACACACAAACACAGGAGTAAAGATATAATGGACTAAAACTTGCCAATTGTAATGGAAAATACCAACTTACAGATCTAAGATGCAGAATAAATACAAACCACAAAGAAATAGATTGTAGAGGTCAAATTGTTGAAAACCAAAGATAAAGAAAAATCTTTAAAGTAGGAAAAGGGCCAGGGGACAGCAATAATAATGACCTGACTTCTCACTGAAAATAACGTATTTTGCTGTGTGTAATGCACACCTAAGTTTTTGTGAGTGTTATACACGGGGTTATATTATACCCATGGTATGTAACCATTATACCCATGTATAATGTGCATCCTTACTTTTCCCTGAAAAATCTGGGCAAAAAGTTGCACATTATACATGGCAAAATATGGTAATCCAAAAGATAACTGACATCTTTAAAATGATGAAAAAACCAACAACCTAAAATTATATACACTCAATCATTATTATGTACTGATTCCCTATTTGCAAATTTGTTACTGGCTAAACTAGCAACCCCAAAATCAATACTCACAGCAGCACACATGCTCAGAGCAGCAAAATACTCTAGTCACCCAGCACACATTTCCCAGGTAAGATCAAAAACGGAAGCCCTGCCTCTCCTTGCTTCAGCTCTCAGACTGTAAACAAAGGTTCTTCTTCTCCCAGCTTATTTAGTGCCACAGCTTTTCACATTTTTGTGGCTTTTGTTAGTGATTTGGCTGTTTAAATTGGCTTCTAAACAAAGAACTGAAGATCTGTCTAGTGACCTTAACCACGAAAAGGCTGTGATGTACCTTACAAAGTACACGTTTGATAGACTTCATTCAGACATGAGTTACAATGCTGCTGGCCATAAGTTCAATGTTAATGAATCAACAATATACAGTAAATAATATGTCTTTAAATAGAAACACATGTAAAACAAAGTAATATATAGACTGGTTAACAAAAATTCTATGACTAGATGTCATCAGGAACCTAACCCTGTAATTCAATGATTCAGTATTTGCTAATTCGGTGTTTTCTGTGACTTTATAAAACATAACTCTCGTAAATAACAAGACTGACTATATTCATCAAAAATATTGTTGAGCCCTGGCTGGTGTAGCTCAGTGGATTGAGTGCGGGCCTGCAAATCAAAAGATCGCGGTTCGATTCCCAGTCAGGGCACATGCCTGGGTTGCAGGCCAGTTGCCCGCAGGGGATGCATGAGAAGCAACCACACATTGATAGTTCTCTCCCTCTCTCCTTCCCTTCCCCTCTAAAGATAAAAGAAATAAAATCTTTAAAAATATATTGTTGAAAATAAGGACAATAATGGTATTATCAAATAAACAAACTAATGAAAACAAAAGCTGAAAGAAATTCCACCAAGGGACCTGTACTAGAAGAAACTTTAAATAAAGCTCTTCAGACTGAAGGAAAATGACATCAGATAAAAATCTAGGTCTTCATGGAGGAATGATAGTGGTAGAATGGTAAATATGTTAGTAGACACAAAATATTCTCATTTCTTAATTTCTTTAAAGAATAACAGATTTTTGAAGCTCAAATCATTACAACATACAATAATATTTGTAGAAAGAAAATGTATTAACAATGAAAGCACAAAGGATGGAAGAAATACATGGAAGCATAAAACAAACAACAGGTGGGACAAAGAGAAAACAAAGACCTAAATGAACCATACTAATAATTACAGTGAATGTAAATGGCCCCAATTAAAAGGTAGAGGTTTTCAGACTAGATAAAAACCCAACCACATGCCATTTACAGGACACACACAGTAAATGTAAGAACACAGCTAAGTTAAAAAGAATGTAAAAGGATATATCATCCAAGCACTTGTCCTATGATATCTGGAGTGGCTGTATTAATGTTGAGCCAAGTACTTCAAAGACAAGGAGTGTTACCTAGAGATTGTCAGAGATAAAGAGGACCTTTTGGTAACAACAAAGGAGTAGCTAGACATGATACTAAATACATACACGACACTAAAGGTGTATGGGAAAGGCACAGAGGAAACACATGAAGCAACAACTAAAGGGAGACAGACAAATCCATAACTTTTATTTTAAAATCTTAACACTCAACTCTCAATGAACTGATGGACTACACACCTATGCATGTAATCAGTAAGGACACAGATGATTTAGATAGCACTGTCAGTGAACTAAACTGACTTTTACAGAGCACTACAAACAACAGAACACACATTCTTCTTGAGTATACATGAAACATTCACCAAGATAACCATTTCCTGGTCTGTAAAACAGTCTCAATAAACTTAAAAAAAACTGACATCAGTGTATGTTCTTTGACCACATGGATTAAATTGAAATCCATAAAACAAAAATACCTGGAAAATCCCCAAATGACTGGAAATTAAAATATACAATTTTAAATAACCCATGGATCACAGTATATCACAGAGGAAAGTGGGATATACATTTTAAATTAAATGATAATGGAACATTGTGGGATACAGCTAATGCAAGCTTAGACAGAAATTTATAGCTCTAAATCCTTTTAGAAGGATTAAATTCAAAGAACATATATCTTATGAAACTAGAAAAGAGCAAGTTAAACCCACCAATGTTACAGAAAACAAGCAAAGAAAAATAAATGAAACCAAAAATGAAGAGATCAATAGGATTGATAATCCATAAAACAAGAAAAAATAAAAACAAGTAATGGAAATAAAAGAGGGACTATCACTATAGATCTTAAAAGCATTAGAATGTTACAAACAACTTTATATGTTGATAAATTAGACAACTTAGGGGAGGGACAAACTCCTTGATGTCTACTCATCAACTTGAAATAGACATATTCCTTGAAAGGCATACATTTCCAAAACTGGCAAAGAAGAAATAGAAAGTCTAAATAGCCCTATCTTACTTAAAGAAAGTATATTTGTAATTTAAAACCATCTCCATGAAGAAAACTCCAAGCCCAGATGGCTTCACTAGTAAATTCTGTAAAATCTAAGGATGATTATACAAACTCGTTAAAAAAAAATAGAGGAAGAGGAAACACTTCCCAAAACATTTTACAAACTTATATATTAGTACCAAGCCCAGAAAAGGAAATTACAAGAAAATTAATTTACAGAAAAGCACCTCTTACATATACATTTAAAAATCTTTCACAATATATTAGCAAATTGAATCTAGCAATTCATAAAGAGCATATTCATTACCAACAGGGGTCAATCCCAGGAATACGAGGTTGGTTCAACATTCAAAATCAAACAACAAAATTTATCATACTAACAGCCTGAAAAAGTCATATAATTGTCTCAATAGATACCAAAGGCATATGTTAAAATTCAATACTATGTCATAAAAATTTGCAACAAACTAAGTAGAAGGAAACTTTCTCAACCTACGGGTCAGGACATCTAGAAAACATCATAATAATGAAAGCCTAACAACATTCCTTCACAAGGCAGAATAAAGCAAAGAATTTTTTACGTATTTTACTGTACTTGCCTTCTTACCACATTTACAGCATAAAGATCAGAAGGGAAAAAGTAAAACAGTATTAACTTTCAAACAACAGCATTGTGCAGTTAGAAAATTCTACAGTTAAAAAAAAGCCTACTTAACCCTACTAGAGCTACTAAGTGAATTTAGGAAAAATGCAGGGTTGTTACAAGAACAGTATACAAAAATCACTGTTTTTATTTGCCAGCAACTAACAAATTAAAAATAAAATATTTTAACTATTATCATCTACAATAGCAACAAACAATATAAAATACTTAGAAATAAATTTAACAATAGAGATACAAAAGCTCTACACTGAAAACTACAAAACACTGCTGAGAGAAACTGAAGAAGACCTAAGCATTTTATATATATAATATATATCTCATGTTTATGGACTGGGAGACTTCAAATAGCCTTGGAGGCAGAGACAGTGTCTTCCTCTTGAGCAGTAATAAGGCAGGCACACTTATCAGGTAGTGAAATACGCCTTTTCTCTAAGCCAAAGGCTGCTGTCCTGTAAAACCACTCACACAAGTGTAAGCATCACTTGGCCCTCTCAGTGTTGCCCTACGCGAAATGGGGCTCAGGGAACCTGTGCAAGAAAATGCTGATATTCTGGCTATGATCACTGCTGTGAGCTCTTACCCAAGCATCTATGTCTTCTGCCAATATCCATGAAACTATGGCAGGTGAATTTGTTAGCATGTTGTAGGTTGAAATTTCAAACCCTAAGATGTCTATTCTCCCCATATTAATCTCTAGACTCAATAACAATCCCAATCAAATTCCCAGTGGGCAGTCTGTAGAAATGAACAAGTTAGTCCTAAAATGTATATGGAGATACAAAGGGCTTAGAAAGAGAAAAATAATTTTGAAAAAAAAAAATACATAAAACTTGGTATACTCAGGCTACTTGATTTTAAGACTTACTGTAAAGTTACAGCAATTAAAACAGTCTGGCATTGGCATAAGGATAGACAAATGGATTAATAGAACAATATAGGTATAGACATCCTTAACTCACAGCGGTTCGACATAACGGAAAGCAATACACATTCAGTAGAAACCATACTTTGAATTTTAGATCTTTTCCCAGGCTCGCAATGTGGGTACAACTCTCTGGTGATGCCAGGCAGTGGCAGCACACCACAGGGAGCCACAGCTCCCAGGTCAGGAGGGTAAACAACTGATGCTCTACGGTGTGTTCACTGTTAGATGATTTTGCCCAACTGTAGGCAGGCAAAGTATAAGTGTTCTCAGCGTGTTTAAGGTAGGCTAGTTTAACCCTGCAGAGGCTGCAGTCAACAAAATTACAACATAGGTTGTGTGTATTTGAGAGATACATTCATTACCAGTATGTGCTAAAATGAAAAAAAAAATTAAAACACTGCAAATTTGCATTTATTTACATAATAAAATGCAAGGCTTTATTTACTTATAGTTGCAATCTATAAATTACTAAACACAAATAAAAACTTTTCAAATAACAGAAACATGGATATTGCTAAAAAATACAACTCCAAAAATATCTTTTAACATTATTTCATCAGAATCTTCAATAGTTGGCTTTGCAAAACATTTGTAACAGTCATCACAAACAATACTGCTATGCTCAAAGTGGTATCTCCCAGAGACAATTCACTATCGAGTACCACACACCCTTAGGAAACATGTGTTATAACTGAACTGACAGCTTACACATTGTGGCTTAACATTAGTCATTTACAAATGTGCAGCTGGTCATGAGCTTTAACCTATGCATCCAATATATATAACAATATTTAAGAAAAATCTGTATCTCAGATCAGCCACGACCCCTACTGGGTTAAGCTATGATGTTTGGTAGGTTAAGTGTATTAAATGCATTGTAAATAATCATATTTAATGAGCTAATCTTTGTTCTCCTTCTTCTCCACCTCTCTGCCTCATTATCCCACCATTCCACCCACACCCACACTGAATGCTGGACACACTTATGTAAACGGACGTGGAACAATGCCAGACAAAGTTTGTGCCAATTTTTAAGTGTCAAAATGCACTTTTGACTTGGGATATTTTCAGTTTACCATGAGTTTATGGGAAATAAACACCATCGTAAGTTGAGGAGCATCTGTGTGCTTAAATAGACACACCAATATGGTCGATTTTCATCAAAGGCACCAAAGCAAATCAATAGAGAAAAGACAAATTTCTTCCACAAAAATTTTATTGGGACACTGAATATATATATGGAAAAAATAGGTAAATCTGAATCTGTAACTCTCCCATAGACAAAAATTAATTCAAGATGGATCACACATTTAAACATAAAAGCTAAAACTATAGAGCTTCTAGAAGAAAATACAGTATTTTCACAACCATGGAATAGACAAAAGGTGTCTTAGCACACTAAACACGAACATAAAAGGAAAACTTGATAAATTAAGATTCCTTCAAAAGCAGAAATCATACTCGTCAAAAGAAACCATCAATAAAATTAACAAGTAAGCTACAGATTAGGAGAATATATTCACAATGCATAGATCTGACAAAAGACCCCTACGAATCGGTAAAAAAATGACACATACCCAAAGGTAAGAATGGGCAAATTACCTGGACACTTCACGAAAGAAAATATACAAGTAGCCAACAGACATGTAAAAGTCCTCTAATTCATTAGTCATTAGGGAGAGCGGAATTAAAACCACAATGAGAAACAACTATACACCCACTAAAATTAGAAAGACTGATAATGTCAAATGCTGGTGAGAATGTGAAGCCACCCTAGCTCCACACCGTGCTGGCAGATGCGGAACCACTCTGGAGAACACTTTGGCAGTTTTTTATAAAGGTATCTACCCCATGAACCAGCCATTCTACTCTTACTGAATTCTACCCTTTACCCAAGAGAAATGAAAACAAATGTCCACAAAAAAGGCCCATACAAGAATGTTCATAGCATCCTATTGTTCATAATAGCCAAAAATTGTAAGTAATCCAAATGCCCATTAACAATGAATGAATAATTAAATTGCGGTATATTCTTATCTTAGACTACTCAGCAGTATAAAGGAACAAATTACTGATACCTGCAAAATCACTGAAAAATGTGAAAAAATAACTGGGTGCAAAAACCAGACACAAGAGTACATACTATATGATTCCATTCATATGATGCTGTGTAAAAGGCAACAAATGGTGAAAACAACCTGAACAGTAGTTGCTTGGGACTGGGGGGTTGGGGGAAGGACAGAACAAGAATGGAATTACACTGACTGCTAAGGGCCCAAGGGATCTTCCTGGGATGATGAAAATGTTCTGTATCTTGATAGGTGTGTGGGTTAAGTGAGTAGATACACTCGTCAAAATAGAATTTCCAAAACTTAAGATCTATGCATTTTATTGTATGTAAGTTATATCTTAATAAAAACATTAAAATGACTATCAATTAAAAAATAAAAGCATTAAAATGAAAAAAGTGTTCTTCAATAAATTTCAGAGTGTGCACAAGTAAGCAAGGGAGAACCCATAAATTGAGAAACAAACCAATCCATTGTAATTTGTGGACCTTATTTGAAGTCTGATTTTTTTTTAAAGACTTTAAAAAAGGACCAGTTAGGACATCCACTACATAATAGGAAATAAAAACACTGGCTGGATATCTGATGATATTAATTATTGCTACATATGTTGGGGAAGTATCTGATCAAGAGTACGTACTGTGGTTATGTTTGGAAAAGAGGACTTACAGTTTGCAAGATACATAACAAAGTACTTATGAGTGTGTGGGATTGGCAAGACTGGCCATGGACTGCTTGTTGTTGGGGCTCAGTGATGTCTAAATGAGACTGCATTCACTATTCTGTCTTTATGTTTCAGATTTTCCGTAACAAAAAGTAAAAATAATTTGCTAAATCCCTCCAAAAAAAGAGATAAGGCAATGCAAACATACGAGAATTCTACTATACTAAAGCTATTTTAACCACAGTTTTACCCACAACTCTTTTAGCAGACCATTAAAATACACATGTTTGATTCTATCAATACCAAACTTAACTATAGTTCCTGCAACATGTTTCATTAACAAAATTTTAGTGAGAGGGACTACAGAAAGTTTGGTAGAATACAGTGGATAAATGAGAAAGCATGTTGGTAGGTGGTAGTTTCCTGTCTTGTTCAAAAGTAGTATCTTACAGACCTAACCCTTAGGGAAGACCTATGGTGTGTATAGTATAGTTGACCTCTAAAACATAACAACGAAACACTTGATCTTCTGATTTTCATAATGCACCTATGCAAAAAAAAGCATCTAACAAAGTTTTTATCAAGTTGTTTTGTATAAAAATTGATTTTTAAACCAAATTTAAATATTAAAACTTGGTATAATAAAACTTTGTACAATTTTAATAATGTTGATTACTTAAGACTGAGAAGTTCCAAAGGCTGTTTATAAAACGGATTTATAGGATAGATTTAACTATGTTTAATAACCTCCTTAGAACAAAGAACAGAATTTTTTAAAAGTAAATTCCCTTCTTTTCTTGACAGTAACTACAGTAGCTTAAATTTTTTTTCATGTTTTTTAGGTCAGCTTCACCCAAGGCTGTCAAAACACAAGAGATAAATAAATTTAATAAATTTAATAATGGCATCTTCCAATTAGTCAAGTTCACAAGTCAATCTGCAAAATTAGGGAGCAAAAATGTGCAGGCAGACCTGGAACCCAAGTAAGGTTTTTTTCTCTTTTCACAAAAGCTGTTGACAGGTCGGTAAATATGTGATTGTTCTTACAGTACAAGCACAAGACTCCTCTGATTTTAAGACAGCAGAAAGTCTTTACAACTAGGGGGCCTGTGTTTGATCCTTAATCTGCTATCTGCACCTCTCATAAGTACCATCCCTGTTATCTTTCCGTCCCCATACACAGACCTGAGCTTGGTATTAAAAAACAAAACACAACAACAAAAAAGACTATGTTAACTTTTTCTTAATTAATATTGAACTTCCAAGGAACCAGACAACTACCAAATCTGTATAAACAACAAAATGCTATAAGCCTTAGCTATAAATAACAATTCCATCAGTAAGAACAAGCCATTAGAGAAATACTGCTTTTTTACTAAAACTGGGGGTCCTCCTAAGTAAAAAATTCAGGGAGAGCTAAAAAGTTAACTACAGCCCCTACTACCATGCAGCCCCTACTACCATGCAGCCCCTACTACCATGCAGCCCCTACTACCATGCAGTCCCTAGTACTATAAAGAATGTTACTTCCCATCTTGCAACAAAAAATATTTTAGAAAGGAAAAAGCAGGAGGACTTATCTTTAACAGTCTCTAATCTCTTGAAAAGAGGGGAACAAAAGCCCCGTATTTCAAGTGTTTCCTACTAAACAGCCTAGAATACTTAATATTTATGTTTTAAAGTCTACATTTCACATAATTATAAGCTACTTTTTAAGTACATGTTAATAAAAACCATGTGTTGGTTGAAAAAACATATACTATCAATACTAAAAATATATAAAATCTTCCGTAATTTAATCCATAAATGTAATGTAACCCACTGTACTTCCAACAGAGGGACAGGAGACTAGATAAACTTTAAAGATCAGACAGAAAATTATACATGCACAAGGCAAGGAAAATAATTGCGGAGAAGTCCTATCAGCTAGTATTTTATTTGAAAGTTACAGTCTATGTATGGTCATCAGCTAGGAACTAGACTTATTAAGGAGATCACCTCATAAGTTATATAAATGTCTAACCACTACGCTATATACCTGAAATAATATAATACTGAGTGTCAACTGTAATTTAAAAAGTTTTTTAAAGATTAATTAAAATAAAAAAGTTATAGCAATTAAAACAAAAAAAAGCAGAAAATATTTCACCCATACACCAAGTATGTAACAAAAGTGGCATTTCAAAATATGTAGTAAAGAAAACAGTGTTGAAACCAACTGGAAATCACATTTTTAAAAAACTGTATCACTACTTCTCTCTCTAGAATAAAATGAACTACAGGAGAAAGAATTAAATATCAAAGTGAAATCATAAATATACCAGGAAAAAACATGGGAGAAATTTTCCTGAGACATATGTATGACAAAGGCTATTTCCTTACAACAGAGCAAGTGCTCTTACATCTGTAAGAACAGCAGAGGGGGCAGGGGAGGGGGAGCAGCAGTAGCCATCCGTCATCAAGGCTGTGATCAGAAAAATGCACTGGCACCTAAAAAATATGGCACCTAAGACAATTAGAAAAATAGTGGGAAACATAAATTTTTTAAAAATTTGTTAAACCATTTACTAGTTTATTGATCTACTGTACTGGCAAATGCAAAAGGGAAAAGGTACCGTAACATTATTGGTGGGAACACAGGTTGTAACAACTCTTTGTAGTACAATTTGGCATCATCTATCAACATTTTAAATGCACATACCCTTCGAACCAGCAATTCTACTTGGATGAATTTATATTACAACAAATACAGAACAGCACATATTCCTGAAGAAGTTTATATATGGGTGTTCACTGCAACATTATTTAAAACAAAAAAAGGCTGAGAAACAACCTAATTAATCATCAATAAAAGGCTGACTAAAAAAATCTAATATGTTCATACACTTTATATATGTAAATAAATACATGCTTTAATTCGTAAGACTTAGGATTTTTTTTTTTTTTTTAAGGAAGAGTTTTATTACTTTGGAGAGTCTTTAAAGATTTTACTTACATACTTTTAAGAGAAAGGAGAAGGGAATGAGAGAGAGAGCAACATGAAAGAGATGCACTGATAGGTTGCCTCTCGCATGGCCCCAACTGGGCACCTGGCCCACAGCCCAGGCCTGCGCCCTGACTAGAAACTGAACCAGCGACCCTTCAATTCACAGGCTGGCACTCAACCCACTGACTCACACCAGCCAGGGCAAGACTTAGGATTTTTATTGTCGGAAAACTGTAGTATTCTGGAACTAAACAGAATATGAAGATCAACATTCATCTACAACGTTTTATTTATTCAACAAATATCTGAGTGCCTATACCGCATCTCTGCTGAGCAATGCAGATATAATATATGGTCCTTTTTCTCAAGGAAAAAGGTAACAGAGCCCCTTTACTCAAGGAGCACACAGTCTGTTAGAGACTAGAGATAAGTAAACATACTATTACCATATATATGGTATGATATATATGAGGTAAAAACAGAATGTTATAGGGACACATGAGGAAAGTAACTTAAAAATTAACAATAACCACACCAAGAAACCAAAACCCATCAGCTTAAATGCGACATTATCAACTCCTCCTCTATAGTTTAAAAGAATGATGAGTCCATCAGTCCTGAGAAGACCTTAGCATCGGTAAAGGTGGGTCTCACCATCTTGCATGCCTATGTCCACAAAGATCACATTAACCCATTTAAACACTGCTGATGAACTATGATTCTGCCCTTACGGTTCCCATCCCTGGTGCTATCACCTTCAGGGGGACCTTCTAGGGTCATGTTTAGAAATAAGAACAAAAGTCTCAGAGAATGCACTGTAAGAATAGTGTATCTGCAACACTTACTTCTACTTAATTGGAGGTTGCAAAGAAAAGTCAAGAAATATATCCATTTGGTTGGTACTTGTATCCTAGGCTAGCAAAATACCTTTAAAAGGAGTCATTTAAACTGGAGCCTTGAGCCCTGGCTGGTGTGGCCCAGTGGACTGAGTGCTCGCCGGCAAACCAAAGGACTGCAGATTCGATTCCCAGTCAGGACAAATGCCTGGGTCATGGGCCAGGCCCCCAGTAGGGGGCACACAAGAGGCATCCACACACTGATGTTTCTCTCCCTCTCCCCTTCCTCTCTGCCTAAAAATAAATAAATATAATATTTAAATAATTTAATTGGGCCCTTGCATCAGTAGGTTTTCAAGTAAATTGCTTTTAGGTATATTATGAATGACTGACTACACATAAAACAGCTAATTTTTGGACAATAGATAACATGACCCTTTTTAGAAATGTTTTATATAATATAGCAAACCATTCACTTAATATAAGCAAAAGTTTATAGGGATACAGAATAAAATAGCACATTTCCTAAATATTTTCCCACATACCCTGTAATTATATATTTTCCAAAGACTCCATATATTTACTACACCATTTTAAAAGAGTTTGCTAGTTACTAAAAGGCATATGAATTTGATACTGCACTTTCTAGGAACCAATCTGAAATATACACAATAATTCATCTTATCCATAAGGACTATGCCACTTATTCCTGGTTAGAAAATAAGAAATGGCTTAACAAAAGAAATTATTCAGAATCTCTAAATTCATCAGTTCTATTCCTTGTTATCATTTGTTAGATAAAAATGGAAGGAAGATGGGGAATAGGGCATGACATCTCTTTCTTTAGAAGCATCTAATAAAATATATTATCACTCAAAATCTTTTAACATTTCTCATATGTACTCCTATACCAATATAAATGATCATATAATAAATGACTTTATGAAGTTTTTCATCTCCAAGACATAATAACCCTATACTTATTGCAATATCCAATTCTATACAAATTGCCATGGCAATTAACAACTTTGGACAGTCTCCGAAATTGATTTAATAAGCACCAACAATCTTTTCTTTGCATTCACATTCATGGCCTCAAAGCCCTATCAATTCTTCTTTCATAAAGCCTCTTTATAACCTAACTATAAAAATACTAATTCACAATCAAAGAAAATCATGCTTCCCTTCTATTCCATTTTCACTGAACTAGCAGTGAAGTAGTTTAGGTTCTACTCATCAGTCTCAGAACTACTGCTAAAGCTTTCTAAATAGTCCTGTTTTTCTTTCCAACCTATCTGGAACATGGCCACAATTCCCTCTTTTTAACAGTTTTCATGATGTCATCCATGCCTCAGTTCAATAATCTTCAATGGCTTCCCAATGCCTAATGCAGTATATCAGGAGGAGGGTTGAAAAATAATATAACTATATTTTGGAAACAACAACAATAAAAACACTTTTGGTTTCCTAATATAAATTACCAAAAGCAAGAGCAACTGTAGATAGCAGAGCATGAATAAAAGCAGGATGATAAAACCCTAATTCCTTAACTGGACATTCAATACCCTTCAGAATGCAGATCTACCACACATTTCTATCTTAATTAACACTTTGAGAATACGTCCAGAGAGCAGTTCAGTGCAACTCTTAATGATAATGTTTGCATTTCTCTCAACCTAATTTCTACCCAGTTTCCCTTGTATCTCCTCAATGCCTAGGTCAACCAACCACCTCCACAACCTGAAGCCAATTGTTCTCAGAGTGAAAACCAAGTGAGAGGCTTCAGTCTCACTTCAGTTACTGCCTTACAAAATGAGGATGCTCTGAGCACTACAGCAAATCGGAGTTTACACAAAAACAGTGTGAATGACAATGTTAAATACACAAGTGTCACAGATCAACCCTCTTCCAATCAGGCTGATCTGTTTCTAACCAAGCTCCACACATTTCTCACCTCACCTTTACACTCTCCCATCAGCCCTCTCAGTTCCTCTAATTCTTCCAAACTTTCTTTTTGCTTCAAAATTAGTTATTTAAGGAGCGTATTTCTAACGTGAATGACATTTTTTTTAAAAGCCAATCTTTTTACCCTGGACTATTAGAGATCTAAGTGAAACCTACCTCTCTCTCCTTCCTAGTTTTTCTCACTAGCGTTTCTAACTAGATTTGCAGACAAAGTTCATTCCCGCCTCAAGGCTTTTGCCTCCTAAGAGTTGCTCGGAAATTTTTTATTGCAAGTCAAATCTTACCTCTTCAGAAAGGCCTTACAAAGGACCCTACACATCCCAGTTATTTTCCACACCATTATCCTGTTTATTTTCCTCATAACACCACTATTCTGAGTTCCTCACTTAAATGTTGGGTTGGCCAAAATGTTCGTTTGTTTTTTTCTGTAAGATGGCTCTAGTAGCACTTGTCTTTTACTTCATTTGAAACAATTTTGCTAGATTATATTGTGAGAGCAGTCATATCAGCACACACATTTAAAAAATACTTACCAAAACTGGTGAATTTTTATGTAGCAATTTTAATATTGAAGATGGAAGAAAATATGCAACACTTGCCATATATTATGCTTTATTACTTCAAGAAAACTAAAAACACAACTGAAACACAAAAAGATTTGTGCAGTGCATGGAGAAGGTGCTGTGACTCACTGCACCAGTCAAAAATGGTTTGCAAAGTTTCATTCCGGAGATTTCTCGCTGGGCAACACTCTACGATCGGTAGACCAAGTGCAGTTGATAAAGATCAAATCAAGACATTACTGAGAACAATCAGTGTTATACCACGTAGGAGAGAGCCAACATACTCAAAATATCCAAATCAATAAAGTTATTGGTGAAAATAAAAAAAAATGTCCCAGTTACGGAAAAAAACAGACAGACTTTTTGGCCAACCCAGTACTTACAACTACCCCCATGGGGAGCCCATGCATCTCACTGCTATACCCTCATGACCCAGCAGCGCCTATCTCTTGGCAGATAAACAATAATTATCTGAATGATTAAAAGAACTCTAGACTGACTGAAATGGTTCACATGTTTACGACCATAACCAAATTAAAGGAACTAAAGTTTCCAGATAGGTATCAATACAGAAATAGGGAACCACACAGAGTCTCTGGGAAGACAATACTGTCTTCTCTTTGTCTTCCACACTACTATTCCAAAAGTCAAAATTCCAAGAGAATACTGTCATCTCTTGAACCTCTAATGTTCAAAGAAAGAACTCTTCTCTTTGTTCCCATTCAGGCATATAAAATGGTAAATTAGTATGCTTTTGTTAATCATTACATTTTCCTTCTGCAAATTTCTTGTTACTTTGTATTTTTCTACCTCAACTTAGTTTCTCTCGAATGTGATTTTGATTCAGGAAAAAGGGAAGATTAAGACATCTTTATCTTCTAATATATTTAGTGTAGTGAATAGTGTTTTGAGTCATGCTTTGGGGGATGTCAGTATTAAAATGAAACATCACAATTCTTTTCCCATTGTCAAGGAGTGAATGGAAGGAAAAATATGTGACTTCCGACTGATTTTCTGGAAAACAAACCATTTCTAAAACTTTACAAGGCTGCAAAATCACTACCTGATTCTTGACCTTTTATACATAAAGAAAGGTCCTACTGTTACGGGGACAGTTTCTGTCCCAAAAGAAAGAAGCTGTTTGTTAATAAGCTCATAATTTGCCTAATAAGTTAAACTCTGAATTTTTTATCTTCTAAAATAATTTCCGAAGATGTTTTTAAAAATAGTTTAATCATGTACCATCAGTTACTCGTGAACGAAAAGACTTGAAGACTATTTAGATTATGCAGATTTGTCTCAGTCGATCTACAACTTAACTTTCAAGAAATAGTTTAATCAATATATGAAAACCTGTCTCAAAATATTTCATTAAATCTCATGGTAAGTCTGCCTCAAGTTTAGTCGGCCTATTCCCGGAAAGGAATCCACAGGTTTCCCTTCTTTAAGAATACCAATCATTTTGCCTCAATTATTATGCATTAATAGCCTAAACCTGCCCCACTAACAGCAATTCCTCTTGCTCTGCAGCTGAGACCCTGGCAAAACGGCGCTCCTTCAGAACACAATGCCCAGATCCCATTTCCCCAGCTCGGTTTAGCTGGTGCGGATAAACTGGGCGGTGGCAGAACGTCGCCAGAACTCTCTCCTTCCCAATTCTCCACGCTCCACACCACTGGAGGCGCTCTCCCTTCACTGCAGTTGGGTCAGTGTGGACGTTTTCCAATGGGCCAGCCAGCTCCACACCAAGGCAAGAGGAGGGGGAGAGAGGTGAAATGCCTGAGGGCCACCCAGACCAGGGAGGGAGTGAGATGAGGACCAGGGCTAAATGTAGGCAAGTAGACTAGCAACGAAACTGCGCCTTTTCCCTAGGAGCAACCCAGACGGGTAGACAAAAGATTAAGGCGCCAAGGCCTTTCCATCTTTCCACCAGAACCAAGCCGCCCAATGAATCTACAATCCGAGTTCCTCAATACACGCTCCGATCCTGCTATGGGTGGGTGGGTCCCTAACTTCCGGGACGCAGTGGAATGGAGACTAGAGGGAAGAACCTGGGAGCAGGCGGGTACACGTGTTCCCCATACCCGGACAGACAAAAAACAAGCCCGGGCTTCCAATGCCACCCCACCCAGCTCCCCGTGGTTCCCATCGGGGTGGGGAAGGGCGCCTTCGCCCCAACGTCCGCAGACAAAGCCTCCTCCCTCAGAAAGGGGGGCTCCGCTGGAGCAGCTGGGGCTGCACACAAAAGAAGGAGGGGCGCGAGCGGCTGCGCGAGGCAGGAGGGATAGGCACTCACCCACTGAGCCTAAAGAGCCCCTGCGCTTGGGCGCGGCCGGGGTGGAGGGCGGCGCGGCGGGGGCTGGGGCTGGCGGGGTCCACGCGGGCTCGGCTTGGGGGCTCACGTTAGCCGGGGGAGGAGGGGGAGGCCGGGCCGGAGGCTCGTCGTCCTCGGGGAGCTTGGAGGGCAAGGCTGCGGCAGCAGAGGGTATGGATGGCGGGGACAACGCAGGGCTCGAGTCCCAAGACGGCTGCCTTTCCGGGACGGCCGAGGGCGCGGCTGGCAGGGGCCCCCGGGGCGCCGGGGGCACAAAGTCATTGCCGAAGTCCAGCAGGGGTGCGGCGGGGGCGGTGGGCACTGGGGCCGCCGACAGCCCGGTGGCTGGCTTCCTCTCCAGGACCTCCAGCTCCTCCAGGTCCTCGTCCTCATCTTCTTCCTCCTCCTCCTCCTCTTCCTCCTCCTCCTCGGGCTCCCGCACGAACTGGTACTTGAACGTGGGCTGAGGCCGGGGCGGGTTGTCCGAGGACGAGGAGACCAGAGACGACTGGTCCATGTCTTCCATGGCTGGCAGGTCGGAGATGATGCTGCAGCTGCCGCCCGAAACGCTTTTCCTTAGAGCCACGGACAGTTGTGGGGGTTGGGGAGGACCAAAAGGGGCAGGGCGGAACGAGCCGATGGACCTGCAGAGGCGACGGCTCCTGGAACAATGAGACTGCTGCTCCTGCCTCCGCACCCGTGATGCGCCACCCGCCCCGTCCCAATTGCCGCCGCCGCCCAAACGAGCGAAGAAGAGAGGCCAGCGTACTCTCCGCCCAGTTTGGCGTGATTCACGCCCCACCACCCCGCCCCCAGCAGGCAGGGGCTGGCGCGGGAGGGAGGGAGCCAATTGGCTATGGAACAGAGATGAAGGACAGCCAGGCTGCCCAACGGGAAGGAAAAGATAGGAAAGTGGGTGGGGTTCTTTACGCTTCCTCTCTCTTACTGGCTGCGTTGGGTTTGGCGGGTGGGGTTTGGAACTGGCAATCCCATCCCGTACCTTGAATAGTTGAGGATAAGGGCGGGGGTCTGGGTCTTGCTCACAGCTAGAGGTCTGGCTATCGTTAGAGTACGGCTTTTGCTAAGTAAGCCAACTGCCTGCACTGAGGGGCAGGAGGAGGTTTTGGCGCGGCACCGGAAGGGTGTTGTTATCCTGGGGCCTAGGAGTGGAAACTTTCCTTCCAGGAAAGGAAAAACCCAGAGTGGACAAAGGTGCTAACTAACCGGACTGTAAAGTAGGCCCTAAGGATTGCAATATACATAACGTTTTAAGATTTTGAAATAAAAGATAATATATTTTTTTCAAACTTAAATTCCCAGGACACTTAATCACTACTTACCATCACCACCTCAAAAGAAAAAAATAATTTTTTGACAGGATTAAGGTCACTCCCAGTCTAAATTGCACACCCTGCATGAGGTAGGCAAAACAGAACTGGGCTGGACCATCTGGGGACCCGGGCGGGACCCTTTGAAAGTCCGCTCATCTCCTTCCAGGAGAATTTTGAGATCTGCAGGATGCTGGACCCTCACAAGGTGGGAGGATGAGTCACCCAAAAAGAGAGGGAGGGGGAGAGAAAATGGAAGGAACGATGCCTTGGAAGGCAAATTTGATTCATATTACATTTCAGTCACCTTAGGCTCATGAGTCAACTTTCAGATGATTCAGACTTCCTGGGACTCGGGCAGCCCAGCATTTCTTTGATATGCCAGAATGAGCATGATTCCCATTCTACTTTTTCCAAAACTGGAGAGTTTAAAGATAATGGGTGCAGGACACACAAGTATCGACACCCAGAGGTTTAGAGAGTTTTTTTTTATCTTTCTCATATACCTTCCAAAGGTCTTTGCTGCAGGCCTAATCTGGAGGCACTGGAGAGGCAAGGATAACCTGCTTTCAAGTTGCTCATAGTCTGGGCCTGCACTGTCCAATCTTAGTCACTGGCTACTTGTGGCCATTGAGCACTTAAAATGTGACTAGTCTGAAATAAGATGTGCTTTAAGTTTAAAATGCACATTAGATTTAGAGTTAGTATAAAAAAATTATCTCAATTTTTATATTGGTTACATATTGGAATTGACAATATTTTGGATACATTGGGATTATTATTAAACTAATTTCATTTCACTTTTAAAATTTTTTATTAATATTTATTTATTTTTAGACAGAGGGAAAGGGAGGGAGAAAGTGAGGGAGAGGAATATCAATGTGTGGTTGCCTCTCACACGCCTCCTACTGGGGACCTGGCCCACAACCCATGTGCCCTGACTGGGAATAGAACCCACAATCCTTTGGTTCACAGGCTGGCGCTCAATCCACTGAGCCACACCAGCCAGGGCTCTTGTTAATTTTTTTAATGCAGCTTCTAGGAAATTTTAAAACATATGTGATATGACTCACATTATACAGGGTCCAGTACAAATAATGTCCTTTTTTTTATGACAAAGTCTTTTATTACAAAATCATAAGCATGGAATTCTGTATCATAACAATATCATACTCAAGCACACCATATGACATTTTAAGTGAAATGTTCAAATTAAAACTATAAATTATTACAGACATACACTCCAACTACATAGACTACCAACTACACTCAAGCAGGCATTACTTCTGCCGGACCCTGTATTTTTGTGGGATAGTGCTAGTCTAAATTAATGATTAAGAAACTTTGATTGCCATGGGGAATCACTGATTATTTAAGCAAATTCTTAGCTCCAACTAATTAATATTACCCTACACTTAATTAGAGTGTTAAAAAGGAAAGGCTGGGGCTGGGGGAGGGAGGAAGCATGAATAGGTGGAACACAGGAGATTTTTAGGGCAGTGAAATTATTCTGTGTGATTCAGTGATGAAGGAAGGATACATGGCATTATGCATTTGGCAAAGCTCACAGAACTGTGCAGCACAAGGAATGAACCCTAATATAAACTGTGGACTTTGGCAGATACCATATCGATTTGATTCACAGGTTGTAACACATTAATGTGTTACATCAATGAAAGATGTTAGTGGTAGGGGCAACTGTGGATAGAGGGATGGCATGGGAGTAGATGAGAACTGTTCTGTTTGATTTTTCTGTAAATGCAAAACTAAGAAATCAAGTTTATTAATTTCTTAAAGGGAAAGGTATAATAAGATTTCCTGGCAATGTAACCTGATCAGGTTAATCATTAACAATACATTCAACACCTGGCATATCAATCCCACAAAGATAAATTTGCTTTATTTATACAAAATGGTTATGACTTGCTATCAGTTTTTGTTTGTGATTTGTTTGAGGGGCTGGGAAGAATATAGGAAGAGAGAAATATCAGTGTAGAATTTAGAGGCAGGAAATTTAATGTCAAACTAAACATTTAAACAAAACAGATTACTACAATAATAAGAATGAAGAGTCCCTGACTGGTGTGTGTGTGTGTTGTTCTGCAAAGCAAGGAGTTGCCAGTTCAATTCTCAGTCAGGGCACAGGCCTGGGTTTCCAGTCCTGGACATATGCAAGAGGCAAACCATCGCTCTTTGTCTCACACACCCATGTTTCTCTCCCTCTTCTTCTCCCGCGTTTACCCCCTCTCTCTCCCTCCCTTACCCTCTCTTTAAAAATACATAAAATCTTTTTTAAAAAGAAAAACAGAGTGTAAAAAAAGATTAAAGAGTTTATCCAATGTTTATAGAATGCCAACAAAAAACATAAAGAAAGGAAAATGTTGCTATTATAGCAGAATTAAAAGTAGAGTAAGTTACAAATTAGTGTGACTAGGTATAAATATCCCTCTCACTAATAAGAAAGTTCTGGTGGGTATTTGAAATGGTAAAAAGAGGAACATAAATTCTAGATCATAATAATAGTTAGAAAATAATTATTCAATGAATTATCTTGGCAATTTTCTTACCACATGTAGAAGATTAGTTTTCAGATACCATGGGTAATAATTGTTCTCTTTTAGAACCCTGTAAGAGATCTGCTCGGCCTCGTAGAATCATAGAATTTCAGAGTTGGAAGGACTCTGGGAGGTCAGCCTGACCAAGCTCCTTCCCATTACAAGAATTCCCTGCAGCCCTGACTGGTGTGGTGGCTCAGTTTGTTGGGCATCTTCTCACAAAGCGAAAGATCGCTGGTTTGATTCCTGGTCAGGGCATATGCCTGGGTTTGCAGGTTCAGTCATATTCCTATAGAGGTTTGTTTTTTTTTTTAAACTTGGTCATGTGTGGTAGATTAAAAATGGCCACAAGCTCTGCTCTTTGCAACAACTCCCATCAAAAAGCTGGATTAATTTCCTCACCTCTTCTAAGCTGGGCTTGTGACGTTTCTTGACTAAGAGAATGCCCTGGAAATGAGTTTCGAGCCTAACCAGCAGAGACGTTACAGCTTCCACACGCATGCTGTTGGAGTGCTAAGGCCTGAGATGATAAACACATGGAGAGACACCTGGCAGCCCATAGAGCTGATGTCCCAGGAATGTGAAACTATCTCAGGCTGCCCAGCCAATCCACAGAATCATGAAAAATAATGAATCACTGTTCTTTTAAACTACTACCTTTGGGATGATTCATTACACAGCAAAAGCTAATTGAAACATCATCTGTTTTGTGCTTCTGTTTTGTGTTTTATTCATTTGTACATGAAATATTCATTGGCTACTTACTCTGCACCAAACACTGTTCAAGACATAGGAATGCAGCACCGAACAAATCAGGCGCAAATGCGCATGAGCATTTTCAGTAAAGGGAATCTTATTGCTTAGGGGAATAGCCCATTCCAATTCTATAGTATTATAGCTTATTGCAGATTGCTGAATTGACACCTCATCTGTTATACACAGAACAGGTTAATTGTCCTTGCATCATGTATGCCCCCTGAAAGAGTTAAAGGCATAGGATGGATATACTCTAGTCTACATATTGAAGGGTACAGACCCAAGAGTGGGTTCAGCAACCATAGGAGAAATATGAGAGGCAAATTCCTAACAAATGTGTTTCAAGAGCTATGTACCATAGCTTTTTTTGCCTACTGAAAATGCTTGTGTAAAAGAGAACCACTGAGTTACATTTAATCTTTGTATTCAAAAAGACTGAAACATCATTTCAGCACCTTCAGGGAAAATTAACAGCTTGCTACTGTCATTTTCCCTACCATTTCACTAGGATTTTAGATTTCATGAAATGTAGCTTTTTGTGAAATGCAGTTCATAGTTCTGGTTAAAATCTTTACTTATTCTAAGTTCATTCTGTAATAAGAATTGAAATATGGATATTATAAAATCAATGTCTTCAGCTATACTAGTTACACATTGACAGTATTAGACCTAAAATTAAAATTTTAAGTGTCAAACAAAAATCACGTAATAGGCAAGTGAAAGTCATTATTAAAATCAAACCTGGTCCTTCTCCTTTAACCTGCCTGGGCCTCCTGCATTAATGCCACATTGTGATTTAAATTTCCTTGGGCTGGTTCAATATGTGCCATTTCTCTGATGAAACTTATTTTGATCTAACAGAAAAACTATTCTTGATCCAGCAAAAAACTAATTTTGATCTAGCAGTACAAATCCAACCAAAGTAATTCTTAAATCACCTTAGACAAATAGAAAGTCTGTCCTCACGAGAAAAAAGAACCACAGAAAAGAGCTCATAAAATTATCTGAGTTGTAAATAACTCCTTCCAGTATATAACCCACTCATCCTAATACTTAAAGATTTAAGGATAAATTTTTTATCATAAATGGAAATAAAAATCAGGTGGTCACTATCTTTAGAATAAACATTAATTTATTCAACTAAAATTTATGAAGCATCTAGGCTGTGATGCTAAAGAGTAAATAAAATACTTCCTGCATCAATGAACATATAGTCTAGTTTGCATAAGAATACACAGGTATGCATACATATGTGTGTATTCATATATGTTGTATATGTGTGCATGTACATATGTGTTATATAGATATATATTATATATGTACAATAGACAGACAGACACATTCCAATAGGATTTGGGGAAATCTTCATAAGATGATTTAATACTTAATCTTTTAACTTAGAGAAAGAAGGAAAGGCATCGCAGGAAGGAGGAATAGCATCTATAGAGCCAGGGAGGAGTGAAACATCAACACAGATTCAAGGCATAGAGACAACTGGTATAACTAGAGAGGTAGCAAGTGACTGAGGATAAAAACCAGAAAAATAGGCTAAGTACAGACTGTGAGGGGTCTCAAATGCCATGCTACAGAGTACAGGCATTATTCTATAAAAAAAAGAATTATTAAGGATCTTTAAGCAGGATGGTGAGATGACCTGATTGCTAATTTACAAAATAAATTGATAGGAGATTAAGGGTGTAGAGTAAGGAAAATTAAGAATGTTTAAGACACAATTACAGTATTGTGGGTAATCTTTACCCAATAACTTTATTATAGCTATTGTGATTTAAGTGAAATATAATTACTGCTTGTAGTTCAGGCAAAAGATGATAAGAACCTAAAGTAATAGGATAGGAAAGAGGAGAAGATAAATTTGAAAATCTTTTAAGTTGAGACTTCCGGCCAAGATGGAGGCATAGGTGGATATACTGTGCCTCCTCTCACAACCAAAATTAAGGACAACAAAGATTTAGAAACAAGAAAGCAACCAGAACTCATAGAAAATTGAACTGTTCGAAAGTCCAACAACCATTCATCCAGACTGGTAAGAGGGGCGGAGTCTTGGCAGAAAAAAGTGGAGGTGCGGACTGGGCATGCAGGCAGCAGCAGCTGGCAGATCCCAGGGGCACAGGTGGTGGCTAGCAGACCCCGGGCATGGGGTGGCAACTGTGCAGACCCAGTGAGGCCACGCAAGGTGGCTGGCTGACCAGGTGGTCTCACATTGGCGCACAGATAATCCAAGCAAAGGGGAAACAGCGGATAGGACTGGAATCCAAGAGTGAGCGGAGCAAGCGCCATTGTTTCCTCTTGGACCCCGCCCCCACATACAGCGTCACTACCCAGTGACTGGGCTGCCCCGCCCTGGGGAACACCTAAGGCTCCACCCCTCACTACGTAACAGCCGTGACTAGGCCAAAAAAATAAAAAGTAAAAATAAACGAAACAAAAATGGCTCAAACTGGAGAACAAATCAAAGCCCCAGAGCCAATTTATGTAAGCGACGAAGAGATAGCCAACCTATCAGATGCACAATTCAAAGCCCTGGTTATCAGAATGCTCACAGAATTGGTTGATTTTGCTCACAAATTAGATGAAAAAATGAAGGCTATGATAAGTGAAATGAAGAAAAATGCACAGGGAACCAATAGAGATGGGAGGAAAACTGGGACTCAAATCAATGGAGTGGACCAGAAGGAAGAAACAAACAAACAAACAGAAAAGAATGAAGAAACAAGAATTCCAAAAAATGAGGAAAGGCTTAGGAACTTCCAGGACATCTTTAAACATCCCAACATCTGAATTATAGGGGTACCAGAAGGGGAAGAAGAAGAGCAACAAGTGGAAAACTTATCTGAACAAATAATAAAGGAGAACTTCCCCAATCTGGCAAAGGAAATAGACTTCCAAGAAGTCCAGGAAGCTCAGAGAGTCCCAAAGAAGTTGGACCCAAGGAGGAACACACCAAGGCACATCATAATTACATTAGCCAAGATTCAAATGAAGGAGAGAATTCTAGAAGCAGCAAGGGATAAAGGCAGAGTCACCTACAAAGGAGTTCCCATCAGACTGTCAGCTGATTGCTCAAAAGAAACCTTACAGGCAAGAAGGGGCTGGAAAGAAGTATTCCAAGTCATGAAAGTCAAGGACCGCCATCCAAGATTGCTCTATCCAGCAAAGCTTTCATTTAGAATGGAAGGGAAGATAAAGTGCTTCTCAGATAAGGTCAAGTTAAAGGAATTCATCATCACCAAGCCCTTATTATATGAAATGTTAAAGGGACTTATCTAAGAAAAAGAAGATAAAAAATAGGACAGTAAAAAGACAGCAAACTCACAGTTATTAACAACCACACCTAAAACAAAAGCCAACTAAGCAAACCACTGCAACAGGAGCAGAAACACAGAAATGGAGATCACATGGAGGGTTAGCAATAGGGGAGTAGAAGGAGGAGAGAGGGGGGCAAGGTATAGAGAACAAGTAGCACGGACGGTGGGTAGCAAATAGACAGGGGGAGGGCAAGAATAGTGTGGGAAATGTAGAAGCTAAAGAACTTATGACACATGGACATGAACTAAAGAGGGGGAATGTGGGTGGGAGGGGGTGTGCAGGGTGGAGGGGAATGAAGGGGGGAAAGTGGGACAACTGTAATAGCATAAGCAATAAAATATATTTAAAAAATAAAGTGTACAATTCAAAAAAAAAAAGAAGAACTTTTAAGTTGAATTCATGGAATTTGGTGTCTAATAGGATAGAGGAGCTGATGAAAAAGAAGAAAGAAAAGTTTAATCTAAGGTTCAAGCTTAGGTGACAAGGTAAATTAGTGTTGCCATAATAAAGAAATTTCTGGAGAGGAGCACAGAATTGGTAAGTAATGCTGGGGAGAATATAATGATTTAAGTTTTTTAACTTGAACTAGATACATTGAACTTGAATTGCCTGAAAAATACTGGAGTAGAAATAGCAAAGCAGGTGGAAAGCTAGGGCAGGAGCTTAGATCTAGTCTGGAGAGCAGGTACCTAAACCTGTTGGTTAGATTTCAAGGGTAAAGTTCTGAGGAAATTGGCGAGGTTGGGGGAGGGGATGGGCAAGTCGGTTGATGGATACTGTGGCTACCCATGGGAGGGAAAAGGCCTGGCCTGGAGCCCCGAGAAACATGAACATGGAACATTTCTGGATATACTAGAATAATGTTATTTCCATCTATCCCTTACTTTTCAATATAAACCAAAAACAAAACAAAATAACTCCCATTAGCTTTTCTTCATAGGTCCAATTCTTTAGTTTTTATATAAGTGCTCATTTTCTCTTTTCCATGCACCTTAAATAGTAAACTTAGAACTCAAAATAGTACTCCAGCAAGTGCTCAGTATAGTTATATTTAGCCTAAGTAATCTATAGTAAAGGAACAGCACCAATAACTTAAGGCACAGACAATTCTTAAACTCTCATTAAGCTGGGAGCTCCAGCCTCTTAACCAACGACAAGCAGGATTGCCTAGTGAACTTTGCCTCTTCCTGTGATTAACCACTTGTTAATGATGCTAAAGAGATGGAAAAAGCTGGAAGAAAAGCAGTAAGAGATTAAACAGCCTCATTAAATTACAAAGTTAACTAGAATGATTCTTTTATATGCTACCTCTGTATTTATCAGGTATAGGATTTTTTAAAACATCAACAGATCTATATTGTTCATCTTCAACTTGTTCTATACTTTCCAGAGAACCAAAAACACATTCACTACCAGAAACGCTATAGAATATTGCCCTGCCATCGTCTTTTTTAAAACTCATTTTCCTCGTTACCACCAAATTACTGTGATCTAGCATTCCAATTTTGTAGGTCTTACTTATTGTCCTGAGTGCAAATTTTTCCTGCTCAGTGATAAAAGAAATGTAAACCTTTTGTCAATGATAAATGCTCTTTACTCTTTTGAGTTAAATATGGTATATTATGTGTTCATTTCCTCTCCATCCCAAAACCCTAGTAAAATGCCAGGAAAGCAATAGACAAGTATTAGCCAACAAGGCCAAAGAGAATAAAAGAGGGGACAACAGTGGATAAAATATTTCAACATATTTTTGGAAGACAAAAAGCAGAAAGAGGAGCCATTTGACTGACTTAGAAGATCATAGGAAGTTACAACCTAGATACCTCTCAAGGGACAATATCCAATAGAAGAACGTCATTTCATGTCACAGAACACTTGAGAGGCTCCGCCCTTGGAGGTGCCAGGACGGAAGACAATGGACTAAGTAAAAGTGAACCCTTGGCCCTCAGGTCCCCTGCCTGCTCCCAGAAAGCCTTCGGCAAGGCCTGAACATATCCCTGCGGCCCCACCATCACTGCTCCTCACACCCCTGCTGTCCCAGAACCTCATCTTCCCCAGGCAGGGAGTTGGAGGATCCTTCTGTGGAGAAACAAATGGGTGGTGCCAGGGAAAATTCTCCAAAACATTGGCATGTGGACCAACCCAGCGAAAAGACCTATGAGTCCCTCCTGCTCTCATCTCCCCGCAGAGCATCCAGTCCATTTATTAAATACTTTACCCTTAAGCATAAAACAAAATACAAGAACCACCAGACATATGACAAAAGCCCTGAAGGAAAGCTAAAAATGAAAACAAACAGAAAAAGGAAATTTGAGGAAACAGAGACATACAGAGAAGAAAACATCAAAAAAAAAAAAAAACACCCTACAATATTTAGAGGGAGGTAGAAAATAACATTCTACAAAACAAAAAAAGAAACAAAAATGAAACTATCAGAGAACATAAAAGTTTATAAATTAAAACTAATCTCATGTTCATAGCAGTATTATTCACAACCGTCAGAAGGTAGAAACAACCCAAATGTCTATCAGTAGATGAATGGAAAAACAAAATGTGGTCTATACATACAGTGCAGTATTATTCAGCCTTTAAACATGAATGCAGTTCTGATCAAGTGGCTTAGTTGGTTAAAGCATCACCACATACACCAAAAGGTTGCAGGTTTGATCCCTCATCAGGGTATATACCTACGTTTCAAGTTAAATTCCTGGGTGGGGTACATACAGTGGGGGGCAGAGGGAGCAACCAATTGATGTTTCCTCATCTCTCTCTAAATTAAAAAAAAAAGGAATGAAATTCTGATACATGTTACAACATGGTTAAATTGAAGATGTTATTCTGTGAAATAAACCAGACACAAAAGACAAATATTGTGTGATTCCATTTACCTGAGTTCCCTAGAACAATCAAATGCATAGAGACAGTAAATAGAACAGTGAGAAGCAGGGGCCAGGAGGAGGTAGGGATGGGAAATTAGTATTTGAAGAGCACAGAGTTTCAGTGTGGGATGATGGAGATGTTATGGACATGCATAGTGGTGATGGTCGCAAAACAGTGTGAATGTACTCAAGTGCACTGAGCTGTATACTTAAAAATGGCTAAAATGGTAAATTTCATCATGTGTGTTTTTACCACACTAAAAAATTTTTAATTACGGTTTTTAAAAGTCAATAGACATATTAAAAGACAGATTTGAAATACCTCCCAGGAAAGAGGAAAAAAGACAAAAAGATACATTAGCAACAAACAAGTGGAAATGAGAAGTATTTTTCTTTTTAAAAAGTAGTGCAACTTACAATAGTATCAGAAAACATGAAATACTCAAGGATGGATTTAACAAAATATGTCCAAGACCATTGCACTTGCAAATATTGCTGAGAGAAATTAATGAAACTAGAAGGACTTCAACTTGATTTCAAGATTTATGGTGCAGCGACAATGATTAAGACAGTGTAATATTGGCATAAAGAGCCATGAAACAACAGAGGGTTCAGAAATAGGCTAATAGACATATGCACACACACATACATATTACATAGTCCATTTGTTTTTGAAGAAGGTGCAAAGCATTTCAAAAGAGACAAGATGGTCCTTTCAATAAATTGTGCTGGAACAATTGGCCATCCATATGCAAAAAAAAGAACTTCAATCCTTATCACAACTTATTTAAAAAAATAACTCAAAATGAATTGTGGGCCTAAATTTAACAGCCAAAACTATAAAATATCTTGAAGAACATTTAGAATAAAATCTTGGCAAGGATATATAATAAATGCTGTTGCAAATGTAAAATGATACAACCACTCTGAAAAATCATTTGGTAATTTTTTATTAAGATAGGCATACCTAAACATATGACCGAGCAATTTCAGTCCTATGTATTTACCCAAGAGAAATGAAAACTGGAAACAACCTAAGTGTCCATCAACTCATGAATGGATGAACATACCATGTCTTTGGAATCCTACACAGCAATAAAAAGGAGCAAACAATATACACAGCATGGAAGAAACTCAAAAAGATTACATTCAGTGAAAGAAGCAAGACACAAAGCCTACATGTGATTCTATGTAGCCTCGTAAGAGGGGCAACACTGCCAACCAACCGCAGGGGGAGGGTGGGAGACTACAGTGGGGATGAGGGCTCCTTGGAATGAGAGTGTTGATGGTTACAGGACTGTATGTATTGTTGTAACTCACTGAGCTTCACGGTTAAAATGAGTGAGCTTCACTGAATAAAAATTATATCTCAGAAAAGCTGATTTCTTTTTAAAGACAGATAAAAATATAGAAGACAAAAGATAAGGAAGTTAGATCAATTTGGGAGGCCTATGAAACACTAATAAGAGATCCAGAAAGAAAGACTGGAAAAAAAACAGTTTCCTATTAATCTCACTTGTCCTCTAGAAAGGCGAACTTGCAATATGGTACTTAATGATGCATGACAGAGCATCATTTAAGAGTTTACATTTTAACTTAACCTTATAAATCTGTTCAGAGTTTTTGAGTGTCAAGAAATATTTTAAGGCTATTTCTTAAGCAATTTTGCTTCTTAAATTATCCTCTATTTCTGTGAAATTCATAGTGCTGTAAATAAAATTGAGACAGGCCTAAGTTATTATTTAGATTGTAGAATTCAGGCTACTTACCACTTTCAAATGACTATGCACTGTGAACTTTTTAAAAAAGAAACTGAATGAATGTTTCTTGAACATATTATCCTTCCATGGCTGTACCTCTGAAACTCAGCCACCCATCTTTTTTTAGAAACAGCTTTATTGAGATACAATTCACATACCACTTGAAATGTATGATTCTATCCCAGCCATTCTTCAACTTTTGTAAAGTTCTGAATAAGATGTGGAATAAAAGATAATGTGATTCAGTAGAGCAAGATGAGATCGAGTTCTGCTGTGCCCCAGCTTGCTGACTCTCAGGAACCCCTGGACCTCTACAACCTCATCTGTCATCAAGAGGTTCAGCTAAATGATCAGCCTCGCTCTGATCTACCTTCAAGATCATTTTTTATTGCTGTTTATTTTTAACTTTTAATTTCTCTTTATTGCAAACATCAAAAACTGGGATAAGAAGTTTAAAAAATTATATTTAACAGGACAGTTGTGACAAAGATCTGAATTAAAGATGGTGCCAGCAGACTTATTATAGCATTTGGAAGGCTTTATAAAGGTAGCAAGATTCTTTGGAGCAAAGCAAATGTGAAAACTGTAGAAAGCTGAATAGACTTGGAAATATATAAATATATATATATAAATAAATACAGTTTTCTTGGGGTTTCAAGAAAACTATATTAAAGTCAGTGATTCAGCCAAATAGCTTAATCAAAAATATTTTAAAAAATATTATCTAAAGAGCTTTTGTTGAAGAAAAACAAATGAACCAAAAAGAGTTTCCATAAAGGCCTGGTTTGACATGAAAATTTTACTATTGCAGATTTTCATAGTATATTACTACATTTGTTTCTTTTCTCTATTTCAGATAGCAAAGTTGCATTTAAAAATGAATGCACCTACATTCCTAAAAAGCTTACATGAGATCTATTGGTAAGTAATTAGATGTTATTATAGTTTGAATTGAATCCCCCAAGCAGATATGTTGGAATTCTAACCCCAGCCCCTCAGAATGAATTTATTTGGAAATAGGGTCACTTGTAGATGTAGTTAGTGAAGATGAGGTCATACTGGAGTAGAGCGGGCCTTAATCCATTATGACTGGTGCCCACCTAAGAGGAGATGACAGAGACACATGTAGGGAGGACAGCCATGTGGAGACAGAGGCTGAAATTAGGGCAATACTGCCACCTGCGCAGGCACACTGGGGGCTTCCAGAAGCTGGAGGAGGCAAGGAAGGACCCCAGAGGCTTCCGAGGGAGCATGGCCCTGTCAGCACCTTGACTTCCCAGATCCAGACTCCAAACGTGTGAGAGAATAAATTTCTGTTGTTGTAAACCATCCAATTTGTGGCATTTTGTTATGGCAGCTGTAGGGAATTAATACAAATGTATTGCCAAATGTTATGCAGGCACACACATGGAAAGAGAATCCTTATTTTCGTCAAATTAGTGGATTTCTAAAAATCTAAAAAAACATCAAATATGAGGGTGTGAACTTGAGTAATTTATTATAATAATACATGCCTTATAACATTTACACAACCTAAGACACTGCATTTCCAATTTTTTTTTGTGTGTGGTATAAAGAAACTAAGCTGAAAAGAAAAAGACATATTTCTTCAAGGGAGAAATAACACAGTATCTTTGAAAGAAGGCATGACAGCCTTCTCAAAGGATAAAAACCCAAAGGAAAACAGCTACAAAATGAACTATTTCTAAATAGGCAGCCAAGTTACAGCATTTATTACTAAACCATCTGAGTTTCAAAATAAGACTTTGATAGCAGTAATAATTTATTTCATCATTTCATGATGAAATCCAGATAGAAAATTTTCATATGACAACTCTAAATATGAAAATACTGAACAAGGATGTTACAGACATTTTTTTATGTCCATTGATACTATATTTAGTATTTGTGATTTCATTTTTTTCAGAGAAAAATTTAAAACTTCATCGAAAGATATCATAGAGACTTAAAGATATGAAGAGATTGAAGACCCAGTATCATAAAGGAGGTGTAGTCCCAAATTAATAAGTATGATTAAGGGAGTTCAAATCAAAATCCCAGGACTTTTACATGAAAGTTGACCAGGTGCTTCTAAAATGTATACAGAACAAGAAATAATCGAGAATAGCAAAAACGCCCTCAACTCCCTTCTCTGCTCTAGCTTGGCGAAACCGCATCCCCAGCTCATCCCAATTCTGTTCTCTCCATCCTTGCACCGTCACAGCTTAATGTGGCTAAAGAAAAGCACATGGCTACGCTGACCTGCCTAGCTTTGTATTCATCATCGCTAATCTCAAGTGCGCCCTAATGCTGCCAATCGCACTGTGTATTTACGTATACAATTTTACTGGAAATGTCCCTGAGAAAATTTTTAGGGAGCCATGAGCACTACAGGGTCTTATCTTGTACATTAAGATGTGAGCACAACATTGCTGCCTGTTATTTACAGGGTCATACAGATTCTTCCAAGCTCTACAAACAATTCATTATCACTCCCTGTATTTAGATCATAACCTCTCCAAAGCAACAACCCACCTTGCTCTATTCTATTCTCAACTCTCACCCAAGTTTAGTGATTAATTTTACTTCCACCTCTTTTGCCACTTCCCAGCAGAGTTCTGCTGTCACATCCAGCATCAGTGACTGTCTAGGAGGACAGGATTGTTCTAATGAGTAAAAACTACTCACTTTACCACTACTGGTAAAAACTTGGAAGATAAAATATTATGTTGATTTAGAGCTCTAGTCTCTTAAATAATATTTTAATTCATGAATAGCTTCCAAATATAAAGCTCATGAAAAAGGTGGCATTTACCAAAGGTAAGCCCTAAGGAAATGATAGGAAAGGTAAAGACAATGAGGCCATTTAGCTCTGCAGCCTCACAAATGAGCTGCAGCAGTAGATTTGTCAATCCTGTTCAGTATGCCAGCAGTATATATTCTAAAACATATTAACTTTATAATCATTGTTTTAAAGAATAATTTCACTGTGAGATAGTGCAGATTGGGGCTAAAAGTGTGGATTCTAGAGTCAAACTCCTTAGGTTTAAATCCTGACAATACCACTTTCTAGGTCTGTGATTTTGAGCAATTATCTTTGCTGTGCCTCATTCCTTATCTCGCAAATGGGGATGATAATAACGGTCACTTTGTGGGGTAGTTTCAAGGATTAGTTGAACAATCATAAAATACAAGAGTGCCTGGCACACAGATCAGTACTTACAGGTAAATTTTTCATTCATAAACATTATAAAGGGTATTTTATACAGTGAGGTAAGAATCCCAGAAAATAAGTCCTTGGAAGTTCTGAGAAAGTACTGCTATACAAGGAAAAAGGGAAAGAAGAAAAGGAAGGAAGGAAGGAAGGAAGGAAGGAAGGAAGGAAGGAAGGAAGGAAGGAAGGAAGGATGGATAATATCTGTTCTGTCTGGAAAATCCACCCAAAGGGACAATATCCCAACATCCTTTTTCTCAAATAGCTTCTACTAACACTAAGCTTGGCACATAAATAAAAATAATAATTGTTAAGATATAACATTCATGAAGCTCTCATAGCACTGTTGTGACATGCAGATACATTAGAGCCGTATTCTTTTTTTTTTTTAAGATTTTATGTATTTATTTTCAGAGAGAGGGGAAGGGAAGAAGAGAGGGAGAGAAACATCAATCTACTGCCTCTCTCAGGTGCCCCAGACTGGGGACAAAACCCACAACTCATGGTCAGGCCAACATGCCTGTGACCGGACCCAGAATTGAACTGGTGACCTTTTGCCTTGTGGGATGACACTCAACCAACTGAGCCACACCGGTCAGGGCACAGCCTGTATTCTTCATGTGTTAAAATTAGATATTATTATTTAAGCATACTTGTTTTTCCTAGTTAGCCGCATTCACCCCCACCTTCTTAAAAACAGAGTTGGAAGAAAGGAGGATATAACACTCTGCTCTGTTATTCTTGGTGATCAGGCAGTGGTCCTGGTCTCTGACCTGGCAATATCCAGGAGATAAACAGAGGTGATGGTAATATAAGTATCAGCTAGTGTGAGACTAGCATATAGCAGCCAACATGAATTGGCCAAGGGAAACTCTTTAAAACTTAAAAAAAAAAGGGGGATAAATAGTTCTCCAGGTCCCAAGAGAGTATGCTACTCAAGAAAAGCTGTGGCTCTCCTGAATCATTTCCTGCCAATAGTAAAAGAGAGCAACAGCACTGGGTATCTATCTGGGCCAAAGGTAGCATTAGGCCCATGCAAATTAAAACCCAATTGACTCTGGTCAGCCAGACCATTTTAGTAGGCACGGTGGGTGATATTAGGCTGGTCCACACCCCTTTGCTCTAAGAACTTCCCTAGACAGGGCTGAATTCCTGGAATCCGCGTTTGTATTGTTTCCCTGCACCCTTGTCCAGAGCTGATCATCCAAGGATGAACACATAACCCTAGCCAGGTCAAATGTTTAAGGGCCTCAATCTCCCTGTCTCTGCCTCTCTCTGTGAAACAATTATCACTGAGAGATAAGAAGCTGGGCTGGTTACTTGAACTGAGGGTGAGTATAGTCTGGAGAAAAGGGACAGCTATGTTTGGCCTTTTGCACCCCAAAGCAACAAAGTCAGTTTGCACAGAGGGAGGGAGAGAAGGAAGGAGAGAGAGAGGGAGAAAGTTGGGCAGGGAGAAGATTAAAGCCAAGAAACACAGTAAGTCAGACAAAAATTAGCAGCTTGTGTTCTTGATGGATTTCCAAGTCTCAGTTCTAGTCCTCCCTGAAGCCTGGCTGCAATTTCTGCCTTTCTTGAGATATTCTATTCTTTAAATTAAAACAAAACAAAACAAAACAAAACAAAAACCACAACCAAAACGTTTTTTTGCTTACACTGGTTGGAAATAAGTCTCTGTAACTTGCAACCAAAGGAGCCTTAACTAATGAAGATGCAATCATTATGGTATTAATGATGGTATTTAAAAAATGATTTTTGCTGAGTTACCTATAAAAGACAGATAGGAGTGAGATTTCTCTGGTTAACCTTTTCATGTAGTTCTGACCTTCAAATCATGTAACTGTATTACCTATTCAAACGATATTTTTAAAAATATTGTTGAAATAAGTTCTGCACATAGTGATTATGTTTTCCGCATAAAAATCCAGGACACCTCATTTAATAAGGAGTAAAACAACAGATAAGAATTTTAAAACTCTAGCACATGCACCTTAGTCAGAAGTTTTTACAATAGAGAATCAGAATAAGATATATATTTTTATGTTCATGGCAGGAGGCTAGATTTAAAGGTATGGCTTGGTATCCAGAAACTAGCTCAACCCCCTTCATGGATCTCTTTGGGATGCTGTGACCACTCTTGACCTAGAAAACATGCACAAATGCAAAACACACCATTTTAAGTGGTTTGTGCACCCCCTGAAGATCATCTACAGATGCTAATATATAACAACTTAACTGGAGGTAAATTTACACACCTGAAACGACCACATAGCCACACAGTGGCATTACATATTAGTGTGTATGGCATAGAAAAAGAACGTTATAAAGTCAGATATGGAAGAGATAATGAGTTTGAATAATTTAAGCGGATTTTTGGATGAGCTAGGAAATAACCTGCCTGAAGTTATTAGTAGAATTTAGGGATGTAGAAGATAAAATGGAGAATTTAATATCTTGCTGCCTGGCATATGTCATCAGTTTGGCTCAAATAAACTCATAAAAATTCAAAAACTAAAACTACAAATTAAAAATAGAGCTTAGATACAGTACAGAAAAGAGTGAAGCATGTATGGGAACCATCAGGACACAGGTCTACCTGGAGCAAGGGTTTGTTAGCAAGTCCTACTGGGACCACACAGTGGTGAGACACGAGCACTTGATTGGCAGCAGTTATTGTTGCTGTTATTGTCATTGGGAGAGCAAGATAAGGTCAAATAGGTGAGAGGAGACCATGTTCTGGAGGACCTTAAAGGTCAGAGCAGTTAAGACTTTACAAGTCATTATATGATTTTGAGCAGGAAGAGAACTTGATTCAGTAAAACTATTTAAAACACTTAAGAATCACTTGGAGAAAGCGAAGAGAGAGTGGGTAGTAGTATTTCATTTGGTTTTTGTAAAACTAAAACTTAAACAGTAAAGAGAACTTAAACAAGGGTTGTAGAATGGAAATAAAGGATATATTGGAGGGACTTCAATATGGAAAGCCCTCAGGGACTGATTAGCGATATGCAGGGGAAGAAGGGAGGGAAAATTCATAGAAAATCTTTTTTAAGTGATTGTATTGTTATTAATTACTTATTAAACATTATTAAATTAATCTTTTATTTCATAGATTCTACAGGTGTGGCAGTATTAGAATGTCCGTTCCAGATAAAGGGTGCAAAAATTCTTAGTGAAGCTGCCCACAGCCCCCACCAGAACTAAGCTGAGATAGGACATAGGAGGGAACCAGGGGTTTCTCCTCAGCCGTGAACAGCTTTTAACTGAACTCGTAGGTGGTGATAATGTTAAATATACTCCCCAAAACCACAGATCCTTTCTTACTCATTAGGAATTTCTATGGTATACATGCCAGCTACCAGCCACTTCCAGCCTTGTCTACACTTTTCACAGCTTCTGCTGTGTAGATGAAATTTTAAATGAAGTTCTCATAGTAGACTCCAAATGTCTTATCGTGTGAAGCATGATTCATGAGAGTTGGAGGTTTCCTTTCTTTCTGAATGATCACATTGGGTCTGCTGGGGCTGGAGTGCAGCAAAGAGGGAAAATAGAGTGGTGCTTCCCAGTTGCTAAGAAAAATGGGGAAGGGGGGGAAATGGGACAACTGTAATAACATAATCAATAAAATATACTTAAGAAAGAGAAAAATGGGGGAAAGTTACAGGAAATGACAGGAAGTGTTAGGAATCATCTCTACAATCATGGTGCACTTCAATCAATTGTATGGTAGCTCAGTTAGTTGTCCTTGGTGCATTATAGAGTCCAAATTGTAATATTGGTTTAAGCTTTTGTTTTCAGAATATAGAGTAATATGTCAAGAACTTGGGATAAGGAGTCAGAAAACAGGTTCTGACACCAGATTTACCTCAACTATGAAGATAGAGACAGGGACAGTTTTCCTATAAAATGTCCCAATTTCTCAATCTGACATGTTCAAGGAATTAAAAGAAGGCCATGCAGCTAAAGCTTACTGGCACCAGATGGAGTGGAGCAGGCTAGCAGATGCCACATCATTCCGTGTTAGCAGGCCATGGTAATGAGTTGAATATTTTTTCAAGAGTCACCAGAAAGAAGGCTGTTGTGGAGGTCTGGCTAAGAGAAATCAGTAGCTTGGGCTATTGTGATTGCACTGAGGAGGGGGACAAATGAGAGATGGTTATGAGAGAGAAATGACAGAACTTGCTGATGGCTGGGATGTAGGAAGAGGGAGGAATCTGTAGTAAAGCTTGGAATTCTGGCTTAAGCAACTGGGTGGGTGGATGTGCCTTTTACTGAAGTGAGGAGAACGGGGAGAGGAAGGGGTGGAAAGTGGGGAGAGGAGAGCAGCACAGCAGAAACAGGTGGGGGGTTGGGATACTTTCAGACGTGCTGAGTTCAGGATGTTGAAGTGAGGGTGTCCAGTCAGTACTTTGATATAAACACCTAGAGCATGAGAGTAATGCATGGTTTCTAGTGTTTTAAAAAATTCCCCCATCCATAAATTACCACACTTGATACTTCATTTTAAAAATATGAGTTGGTTGCTCAGTACTTAATCAAAAGAAAGAAGCCACACTAATAAACTTCCTTCTGGTAATATTAAATTTAGTAATAATAATGGTTTCAAGCAAAGAATAAACAGAACCATATCTATGTATAGAAACAAATGATAATGTTAGAATGTTCTAAATGTTAAGAACATGTTCTACTGTAGTTTGTTTAAAAATTAAACCAAAAGATGAAGATATTAGCAAAAGAACATATGCATAAACCATAGATACAGACAACAGTGAGGTGAAGGCCAGAGGGAAGGGGGTGAAGGGACCGGGTGGAGGTGGGCAAAGGGGTGGGGAAAAGGGGACCTCTGTAACAGTGTCAACAGTAAATTTTTTAAAAATTAGATATAGGAAAAAATGTAAACCAAAAAAATAATTTGCTAATAGTTACTATTGTCACTTTGGTAAAATAAAGTAATAGAGTATTTTCAAATTTTATATGACATGCTACATGAAATATTAGTTAATATGTGATTTAAAAGATCTGCATTAGGTAAAATACTGATTAAAAATAAACCATTCATTAGAATTCTCAAATGAAAAGAAAACTCATGATAGCAAAAATTTATTTTTAAAAGAAATTTTCACAGTCATCCCAGACTCAGGCCATCTACAGCACTCTCACAGAGATCGCCAATAATCAAAGAGATGACACAAAGCTACTTAAATCACCAAAGAATAAATTGGGTTCCTATACCAAAATATGAAGACTAAGAAAGTACAATAATTTATTTTTAACTTTATTTTGTTTATGCTATTACAGTTGTCCCAGTTTTTTCTCTTTTGTACCCCTCCACCCAGCACCCCCGCATGCCCTCAAGGAATACCCACACCATTGTCTATGTCCATGGGTCAGGTATATATGTTATTTGGCTAATCCCTTCACCTTCTTTCATCCAGTTCTCCCTCCCCGTGCCCCTCTGACAGCCATCAGTCTGTTCCATATTTCTATGCCTCTGATTCTATTTTGCTTGCTTGTTTATTTTGTTCATTAGATTCCACATATAAGTGAGATCATATGGTACTTGTCTTTCACTGACTGGCTTATTGCACTTAGCATAATAGTCTCCATGCTGTCACAAAAGAGTTTCTTCTTTTTAACTGCTATGTAGTATTCCATTGTGTAAATGTACCACAGATTTTGTATCCACTCATCTACTGATGGGTATTTAGGCTGTTGCTAGGTCTGGGCTATTGTAAATAGTGCTGCTATGAACATAAGGGTGCATATATTTTTTTGAGCTGGTGTTTTGGGATTCTTAGGATATATTTCCAGAAGTGGAAACTCTGAGTCAAAAGGCAGTTCCATTTTTAATTTTTTGAGGAAATTTCATACTGTTTTCCGCAGTGGCTGCACCAGTCTGCAATCCCACCAACAGTGCACTAGGGTTCCCTTTTCTCCACATCATCACCAACACTTGTTTGTTGATTTATTGATGGTAGCCATGCTGGCAGGTGTGAGGTGATATTTTGGGTTTAATTTGCATCTCTCTGATTATTAGTGACATTGAACATTTTTTATACATCTGTGGGCCATCTGTATGTCAGTACAATAATTTATTTAAGAAATGTTCATCAGTAAGAAAAAAAAAGAGTTTTCTGGTTTATCTTTAGTTAACCAGAAGTCAAATTAATTACAATGTAAAATTTCAGTTAAATGGAACTTTTCTCATTGTAAATCACATGCTTAACTAAATATTAAATTATTCCCTAATATAATTTTTGTTCTTTAGGCAGAATTACTTATATGATGGTGATTTGATATCAAATTAGATTAATATTATAGATTACCAGCTTTAGTTTTTCCATTTATAATATGTGTATTATGTTACATGGGCTTTTAAATAGTGTACTCAAAATAAGCCAGTAAGTATGACAGAAAGAATGCAAATGAAATCACAGAGATAAGTTTAGCTAGTATATTCTCCTCTTATAGAATGTCTTCTTTATCTAGCATTCCATTGGCAGAGGTCCTGAATAACAGAATCGGCCATCATACATCCAGCTCACACATACAGCATTTTACTAGCACATATATTTGTATTGATAAATTTCCTTTACATTCCTACAACATAAAGGTTTTCTTAAATCTTACATATTCTTTCTGTATTTTACCATCTGCCTTCTACCACTATTTGCTAATGTGGTAAGTGTGTTTACTTCTTCCATTCAGGGCTGCCTTTATTGGCATAGTCAGACATTTAAACCAAAATGAAATCTGGTAAGAATATACCAAGGAAAATAAATGGATATGTCTACCAAAACATGTAAAGAATGTTCATGGAAAGAAAAAGAAATCAAAAATATGAACAGTAAAAAGACAGCAAACTCACAGTTATTAACAACCACACCTAAAACAAAAGCAAAACTAAGCGAACAACTAGAACAGGAACAGAACCACAGAAATGGAGATCACATGGAGGGTTAGTAACAGGAGAGTGGGAGGAGGAGAGTGGGGGAAAAGGTACAGAGAATAAGTAGCATAGACGGTAGGTAGAAAATAGGCAGAGGGCAAGAATAGTATGGGAAATGTAGAAGCTAAAGAACTTATGACACATGGACATGAACTAAAGGGGGGAATGTGGGTAGGAAGGGGTGTGCAGGGTGGAGGGGAATGAAGGGGGGGAAATGGGACAACTGTAATAGCATAATCAATAAAATTAAATTTAAAAAAAGAATGTTCATGGATGTTTTATTCATAATATCTAAAAATCTTAAAGAACCAAATGTCCATCAACATTACAGTGGATAAATTCATGTAATGGAATACTGTACAGCATTTTAAAAGAATTGTGGTAACACACAATAGTATGGAGCAATCTCAGGAAATGATGTTGAGCAAAAGAAACCAGGTACACACACAACCCCCCCACACACACCTCAGAAACTTATAGTATGATTTCCATTTATATGAAGCTTAAGAACAGGCAAAACTAATCTATGATGGTAATAATCAGAGGAATGGTTACTAGGTTAGGAAGTGTTATTGGCTGGGAAGTAACTTGGTTGAGGAGCCTTCCGGGTTGCTGGAAATGTTCTACCCTGTTTATACAGGTGTGCATACACTTGGGTTGAGTAGAAATTAGTGTGTATGCACATATTTATACACATATAGAAAATGAACAATAAGGTTAGTACATTTTATGCATATCATCCCTCAATAATTTTTTTCATTTAGTACTAAATTTTACAGTATATTTTCCAATAGACTAACAGAACTTTTTTTTAAAAGAATAGAACTATATGAATCAAATGGAATGATATCTAAACACATTAAGCAAAACAGAGAAATCTGTATTCCTTTGGTAGATGATTGGATAAAGATGTGGTATATATATACAATGGATACTACTCTACCATTTGGGACAACATGGATGGATCTTGAGAATATTGTGCTAAGTGAAATAAGTCAGACAGAAAATGTCAAGAATAATATAATTCCACTCATGTGTGGGTTATAAACCTGAAAGCAACAAAGGAACAAACAAGAAAAACAAACAAAAACTCACAGACACAGACAACAGTATAGTGGTTACCAGAAGGAAGGGGTGTAGGGGTAGTAAAGGGTAAAGTGGGCCAAATATATGGTGACAGAAGATCTGACTTCGGGTGGTGGGCACACAATGCAATATGAAGATGATGTATCATAGAATTGTACATTTGAAACCTATATAATTTTATTAACAATGTCATACCAATGGGGAGTGGGACTAAGTGTTTGTATTTTTACATGCTCTGGCTGTTTTCAGTTTATACTTTCTCACAATTTTATAAAATTGTTAACCTAATTTAAGGGGCTCCATTAGTTTTTTCTGTGTTTTTAAAATGCATTGGGTTGACCCATATGAAACTGTCATTTTTATAACTCAAAAAATGAGATAATTACTGAGTTTTATATAATTCAATCTAATACAATAAACAGATGTAAAGATGTTATATAAAAACATTCATTTAGACATTCCTAATTCAGAATTTGAAATAATTTTCATGTCAACATAAACAGAATAACTCAAATCCAATGAGTTTAATATTTGTTACCCTAAAGTAACTTAATTACCCTTTTTTCAATTGATTATAATTTGAACTGTTCACATACTAATTATTGCTAATAGCTTTGAACCCATATAGCAGTACTACAGAAATATGTTGAAATTTGAAACCAGATAATCAAGACTCAGGTCTCAGTTTTTTCCACTGGCTCTCTGACCCAGGATAAGCTGCTCTGGACCTCAGTCTTCTTCAGCATAACATGGAGAAAACAAGGCCTGACCTGTAAGGTTGCTCACAGGGTTAGTTAGTTGCTGTAGGTAAAAGCACTTTGGAAAGTACAAAGCACTATTCAAATGTAATCACTATTGGTTTTTTTTATTTTAATTGTTGTTCTTGTACAATTTTCTGTCTTTTACTCCCATCCCAGCCCACTGCCCCAGCCCTCCCCACCTCCCTCCCATTTCCACCCCCCCCCAGTTTTTGTCCATGTGTCCTTTATACTTGTTCCTGTAAACCCTTCCCCTGTTCCCCCTGAAATTCCCTCCCCTTTCCCCTCTGGTGACTGTCAGCCTGTTCTCATTTTCAATGTCATTGGTTATATTTTGCTTGTTTGTTTGTTTTGCTGTTTAAGTTAAAAGTGAGATCATATGGTATTTGACTTTCACCTCCTGGCTTATTTCGCTTAGCATAATGCTCTCCAGTTCCATCCATGCTATTGCAAAGGGTAGGAGCTCCTTCTTTCTTTCTGCTGCATAGAATTCCATTGTGTAAATGTACCATAGTTTCTTGATCCATTCATTTACTGATGGGCATCTAGGTTGCTTCCAACACTTGGCTATTATAAATTGTGCTGCTATGAACATTGGGGTGTATAGGTTCTTTTGGATTGGTGTTTCAGGATTCTTAGGATATAATCCTAGCAGTGGAATTGCTGGGTCAAAAGGCAGATCCATTCTTAGTATTCTTAGAAAATTCCATACTGCTTTCCATAGTGGTTGTACCAGTCTGCAATCCCACCAACAGTGCACTAGGGTCCCTTTTTCTCCACAGCCTCTCCAACACTTGTTTGTTGCTTTGTTTATGATGGCCATTCTGACTGGTGTGAAATGGTATCTCATTGTGGTTTTAATTTGCATCTCTCTGATAGTTAGCAATATTGAGCATCTTTTCATGTGTCTCTGGATCCCCTGTATGTCCTCCTTGGAAAAGTGTCTGTTTGAGTCCTTTGCCCATTTTTTAATTGGGTTGCTTGTCTTCTTAGAGTGGAGTCATGTAAGTTCTTTATATATTTTGGAGATTAAACCCTTGTCTGAGGTATCATTGGCAAATATGTTTTCCCATACAGTTGATTCTCTTTTTATTTTAATACTGTTTTCTTTAGCCATGTGGAAGCTTTTTGTTTTGATGAGATCCTATTTGTTTATTGTTTCCTTTATGTCTCTTGCTCTAGGGGACATATCAGTAAAAATGTTGCTGCGTGAAATATCTGAGATTTTCCTGCCTATCTTCTCTTCTAGGACTTTAATGGTGCCACAGCTTATATTTAAATCTTTTATCCACCTTGAATTTATTTTTGTGTATGGTGTAAGTTGGTGCTCAAGTTTCATTTTTTTTGCATGTAGCTGTCTAGTTCTGTTTTAAATGAGGAAAGGGAATAGCCTAGATGTGCTTTAAAGAGATCAAGTTTGCAGTATCCATATTGCAACCTATGTTATTCTAGATTGGTGGTTTTCAAATTTCTGATCTCAGGAAAGCTTTATAATCTTTGTGATGCGCATCTCAGTTATTAATATTTACTGTAATATAAATTAAAACATAATTTTGATATTTATTTTGTTATGCATATCATTATATTACATTATGTAAGCCTATATGCTTGCATAAATAACTTGAGACATACCTATTTTTTCTAAAACAAAGAAAAATTAGTGAAAAGGGACATTTTTTACATTTTTTGCAAAGTTCTTTAAAGTCTAGCTTAACATGACAGTTAGATTCTCTTATCTCTTGCATTCCATCTGTTGCAACATGTTGTTTTGGTCAAAGTATATAAAGAAAACTTGGCCTTACACAGATAGCTATTTGGAAAAGGCAGGGGTATTTTAGCAGTCTTTTCAGATAATTGTTATCATGACCACTTGGTGCTATATTAAAATCCAATGTAGTCTTTAAAGTTTATTTGCAATCTGAATCTAAAACCAATGAACTTGGTTCATTACTTCTTCATGAACAAAAAGTCCATGTCAATGAACTTCTACTCTGTTATGTTAAAGCATCAGTCTGTTATGCACTTTGAACAGACCTTTCACCCATCCATGACTTGGTAACATTATTCATTAGCTATACTGAAAATATCAGTACATAGACTTATTCAGGTCCTCCCAGTGTCCACACATTTCCCTGTACAGTACTAAAGAACCACATCAACTAACATTGCCACTCATCAGAAAAGTCCTTTAGTCCTGGGAAAATATCAAACTCACAGTGGTGGATACAAGTTTTCCAAAAATCTGATTTTTGCTTAAAAACTGAAAATTTAACTTTAGAAAATATTGTAGTCTTTTTTCCTCTTGCAATGACAGGTTCACTTCATTTATTTTCCTGAAAAGTTCTGCCAAATACCCAAGTTTGAATAGTTATAATTTGTATTATACTTCAGGACTTCTTTCAAGTAAATGTGATGCTCCACGGGAAAAACTGGCTAGTTCAGCTAGCAACTCAGTTAAGTGGTGTTCTTCCTTGAGACCAGCACTGCGTGATTGTACTTCAGCGTGCAGCCCCAGTGCTTTGCATGTACCTCCCACTTTGTCACCTAGAAAATTCAAAATAGGGTATTCAGGGTTCACAATTTAACAAAATTCATCATTCTGCTTCTTCAACAAGAACCTTCTTGAGTAAAACTGAATGTTTGTTTTACCGGCATGCACAGCGGTGAAGAACGTAGCGACAACCAACACACTTCAGAGCCACTGCTCTGGTTTGTGCCAAGACACCAGCAGCTGTCATCACCAGCACTTCTGCACAGTCATACAGAATGACACAGGCTCTGAAAGACTTTCAGGAGCACCCAGGGGTCTGGAGGCCACATGCTGAGAAGGGCTCAGCTAGATGATGGCTCAGCTGAAGGTGACTGACACATTTTACCTAGCTCAGAGCCTACCCTCATTAGGGTCGGCTCTGAAAATACTCATGGTTAGCGCAATCATGTCCAAGAAATCAATTATTTAAGCTATGTAGTTCTAATCTTGATTACTGAGATGCAAATAATGCTTCTCATTCATACCCTCATTCTTTTCTTTTAAGATTTTGTTTATTTATTTTTAGAGAGAGGGGAAGGGAGGGAGAAAGATGGAGAGGAACATTGATTGGTCACATCTCACAAGACCCCAACTGGGGACATGGTCTGCAACCCAGACATGTGCTTGACTGGGAATTGAACCCGTGACCTTTTGGTTTGTGGGATGATGCCCAATCCACTGAGCCTCACCTGTCAGAGTCACACTGGCATTCTTGTGGAAAATAAAATACCACAATCACTTGGTATTCTGTACCTCCTTCCCCACAAAAAAATCAAAAAGTCCCTCCAACACTCTAAGTGTTCCTCTTAATTTGTAATTCAACTCTACCATAATAAGAACAAGCTGAAAATATCTGTATAGCTACAGCCTACCTATGCACGGCTCATTAATATTTAGCAAATAGAGTCTGATAATTCTTTGTTATGGGGCTATCCTGTGCATTGTAGGATATTTAGCAGGATCTCTAGCTGCTATCCACAAGATGCCAGCAATACTTTGTCCCAGTTGGGACAACCAAATACATCTCTAGACATTGCCACATTTCCTTGAGTAAGAAAGGTGAAGTGAGGGGGCAAAATTGCCCCCACTTAAAAACCACTGATCAGATGTATTATTTCGATAGATAGATAGATAGATAGATAGATAGATAGATAGATATAGATGGTATAGATACAGATATCCTTTCAAAAATAAGAAGCTGCTCTGATTCTTTTTTTTTTTTTAATGGAACTTCAAAACTATAAGCCAGGCTGAGTTCCTGAGGATAGTTTCAAATTCTGCCTAGCTTCTACAGTAATTCTTTACCAGATACCAGGGCACTCCTGTGATCTACAAGATAAAATGTCCAGCTCAGAGTCAGACATCCTGGGTCCTATTACTACTACTAAACAATTAACTCCTTGTGTCTCGGTCTCATCATTCCTCAAGTGGGTGCAATAGTACCTGGACTTCCTTCTGTCATTCAAAGGATACAATGAAAGGTAAAAAGAGAAAATATATTCAGATGTAATTATGTCCTTATGGTCTTTGCAAAAATGGAAGCTCATTAACAAATGACCTTACAATATCCGATGCCCTTTTCCACTTTTAACTACATATGATTAGCCTTGCCAGGGTAAGAGTGGGATCATTTGCCACTAAAAATACCAGTCATTTGCTATTCCTAGTGCAGAAAACAAATGTGACCCGATCCTATGAAAATCACTACAAGCAATCACTGACTTCAGCTGCTTACTTTGTACATCATCTCTTAGCAAACAGTAGCCCAAACCTTTCACCATAGTCCCAACACTGCTGCTGTGGCTTTGCTTGTACTGAAAGAAAACCAAACAAACAAAACTTCAGACTCTTGAGGAGTCCCTGGATTTATTAGTGAAAGGAGGGAAGAAAGTTGTTAAAAGTCAAACAGTTTAGGGGAGATGAGTCCAAATTACTTTGTGACAACAGGTCCTATAGTACCTCTGTTAGCATGAGGATTTAGGATCTGAAAAGAGCAGAAATGGAGGCTGCAAGACTGCTAAGATAAACCTCATTTATTTGAGAACTTTCCAGAATGCAGGAAAGTAGAAAAGTTCATCATCTGCCTCCCCTGCTTTCTGCACTAATTTGCCCCCATCACTAACCCATAACCTTCAAATAGTCTTCCTTTGTATGGGTGTGCACAATTAATGGAAGCAACTCCTTACTGATGGAAATAGGAGTTGTTCCCTTTGCTCTCTTTTCTAATTATAAATAAAACTGAGTGAACATCATCAAGGAAGACTGTTACATATAGCTGTATTTCCTTAGGATACATTCTTGGTTGTGAAGTTTCTGGATCAAGGGTTTTCCTCTTTTTTAAATTTTCATTTTTGATAATAAAGCTTTTGAGGGGGTTCTCTAATTATCATAGAGCCATCTTGCTATTCTAGATATATCTGAACCACTTAGCACAAGCACATGCCTGATGACACTTGATATACATTCTAGTTTTGAAATTGTCCAAAGGAATGTTTGTATGATCTTCAAATTCAGGAACTCTCTAAATACAAAGATCACAATTATAACTATCCTTTGTCTTCTTTTTCAGGATCACCATTTGTGCTTTATGCTTCCTTAAATATGCCATATTTGTTTCAAATAATCAAAAGAGAAATCAGTCAAGTGTTCTTTCTGTAACTCTATCCCCTGGAAACAAGCTCCTTCAGTTGCTGTGCTTCATCATGTTTTCATCTTATTCAACTGCCTCATCCACTTTCCATCCCCCAATACAATTATATTTCTGCAGTTTTATTAGGCCAGGAATAAGTATGCATATGTATGCATAGCCCATGGACACAGAAACAGGAATGTGGTGAAGGCTGGGGACGAAGGGCAGGGGCTGGATGAAGGTGGGCAAAGGGGGGACAGGGGACATGTGTAATAGTGTCAACAACAACAAAAAAGCTAGGCTGAACTTTATGTATTAAATAAATTGTAAAGAAAAATTTACATTCCATACAACAAAAAACCAAGACAATTCTAACTAGCCGTGTTTCCCACAGAAACCATTTTTAAAGGGAGCTTATTGCAGCCCATAAACTTAGATGATCTTTTCTTTCCCTGCTGGGCATAGCCATTAGCTCAATCTCAATATTTCTTTCCTCCATAAATATCAAACAACCAAGAGAATTAATTTCATTGTCCAATCTGCATCTTGTCATATTTAACTATTTATAGTGGTGTCTACAAATAACTTTATAGCAAACGTTAACATGCCATGGTGCAATGTTTGGTTGAGACTATCAGAAGAAATGGTAGCAGCAGATCTACTCTCATGTGTTGTCCAGAGGGGTAAGAGGGGAAGAAGCAATGGGAATTTTGGCAGCAAATTGCCATATAAGGAAATGGCTAATGATTGCCCTGCTATCTTCTGGGAAGATTTCTGGGAATTACAATGGAATGCTGATTTGTGACATCTGCATGATGCTCTATCACTATGCCAATATGTGAAAATTTCAGGGATCTATTAGGTACCACTTTAAAATACAGTCTGTAAAACCCCCATTTGTCCTCAGTCTGCTCAGGTAAATGGCTTTCTGGGAATATTTGCTGATTCTGTGTACTGAAAATTACAATTAAAGGGCATGATTCATAGGTACTGAGAACTGAAAAAAACTTCAGACATAAAGCACATTTTCCTCACTTAACAGCAAAGAGGCTGATAAACTTAGCCAGCTCACTCACTGGTAAGTGGCAGAACCAAAACCTGAGCCTCTGCCTCTGCCAGGAGGTGTGGAGCATCACCCACATCACCACACCCCTTTAGGGACACCTGCCCAGTCACATCACAGGGTTACATTAACTGCAAGGTTAAGCCAAAGCCACAGCATGTCTCAAAAGCAACTCATATGCCTATCCCAGTCAATGAAATCAGGGGACAACTAGTAAGCATAACTCGCCCTTGGCATACATTTCCAATCTTTCAGACACCCACATCCTTGAAGGTGATGTGCTTCAGTAATTCATCTGCTTTGCACAATGTTGCAGCAGTTGGTAGTGATGTCAAAATTAGCTCATAGATGAATATCATAAAGTAAGAAAACATCAAAGTAGAAATGATAGCTTTACCATATTATTTTTAAGCCAAATAGCATAGGTTTAGAAATATTTCAGTTCTTCTATATTATAGAGGTGGAGAAACAGAAAAATAAATGTTTTTCTATTACTAAATACTTTTTTTGCTTTGTAGGAAACTTTAGCCTGTCTTTCTTTCGTCCTTCCTTCAATAAATATTGAAAACCTGCTAAAAAAATATGCATAAGATACCATTCTGGGAGTTGTAGGCATACAAAATGGGCACTCAGAATGATTAAAAAATGAACTCTACTTTCAACAGATTTACTACCAAGTAGGGACTATACTTGTAAACACATATTGAAAGTGGTAGGTACTGTAAGACAGGAACATGTAGCCCTGTCCAGGTAGGTCGGTCAGTCAGAATGTTGTCCCGATACGCCAACACTGCAGGTCCACTGTCCTCTCAGGGCATGTCCAAGAAGCAACTAGTGAATACATAAACAAGTGGAATGACAAATTGATGTTTCTTTCTTTCTCTCTCTCAATCTCCCTCTCTCCCCCTCCCACTCTAAAATCAAATTTAATTTGATATTAAACAATAAAGACATGTGACATTCCTTGTATCTGAGTGTCAAAGAGCAAATTTATACCATTTACCACAATTCTGTTGCCGTAGTTCATCTCCATAATATTTCTCTCCACATTCTTCGTCAGACTTGTAATTTTCATACCCTTTTGAAATGCCTTAGTGTCAACTTCCTCAACATTACTCAGGTCAAGAATCCACCTTGCCTCATTTCAAACATATTTATGCTTAACTCCCCTTTGAGAAATGCTCAGTGACAAGTCTCTATAGAAAGCAAAGAAAATTGAGGAAAGGATAGGAAAAAATGAGTAGACTAAAATCACCTTCCTACTAAGAAAAGCTTTTATAGCTTCTTTTCAAATATTCTATCTTTTCTATGCATATATATTCAATAAATTACAGTGTTTTTGTACATTTATACACACAATGCATATCACAAACTGTGCTATTGATGGTGTCTCTTTTAAAGATCAGGCTTAATTAAATTGATTTTGAAGAACATACTTTACCTTATGTGGAGAATATGCATATCTTTCAAAAATCTCTTGGTCTTCAAAAGGAAACAAGAAAAGAAAAACATTTCTTTGGGAAGGATGTGACATACTTTTTATCTATATTCAGACCTTTCAAAAGGGCACACTGCCTTAACCCTTCCTTTTAAGCTCCTCCTTGTCTAACCTAAATGGCATATTTACAACGTAATATGTATGTGGACTTACAGATAACGTTTTGAATACTAAACATTCCTGATTATTGCACTAATTGCAAAACCAGAGCATTTATCTCATCCAGTGATAGAAAAAGAAAGAAAGAAAGAAATGTCCTCTGCCTTTCTACTAATCAAACTTGCTCATTCTCTTTTATCAAACATGGGGAAAAGGAGGCCTCAACATATTTAAATTCTGCTTTTTTCTCTCATACTGCCTGTAAATGCTACAGCCACTTTATTCTTCCCAGTAGATGGGTATTTTACTTGGTAGAGGCCTAAACTGAATCACTGACATAATCACTAAGCATAAATGTGCAGGATGTGGCTGACTGAGTTGTATCCAAGGTGCCTGAGAATATGGGAACCTAAATGTATTTGCCTGATGGCTTGGTCTCCCTTGGCTTTCCATAAAAGCATAGTGAATAATCACCTCTGTAATTGTTTTCTGCACATTCAGAAGTCATATCACAACTACAATGTTGTTGGAGGTACATTTATCCCTGGAATGTCAAGGATTCAAGAACTGCCAGATCAGGAGCAGCCACCAAAATCCAAACCACCTCACTCCCAAATAAGCTCCTAAAATAGGCAATCCCCAGGTGGGCTGCCCTGGCAAGGTGATCTTGGTGACTAGCCCAATCTCACCCACCCCCGGCCAGGGGTTTGTTTCCTTCCCCACAGGACAGAGCAGCTTTGGTGCCAGCAGGACCCAACACCAAGGCCATCAGTTATGACAACAGATGTGATTCATGGCAGGGGAGGCCTGATGCTTTCATGTATAAATACCCTCCTGTTTGCATAACAAACACTTAAGCTTGGTCTTTTGGGAGATCAATCTACAACATATTTCAACAGCCCTACCTGTCCAGATCCTTTGACCCAGGAATCCCACTTAAGAAAATAATCCTAAATTTCAGTAAAGCTCACTAAAGCAGTCAAAAGTTCAGCACATAGGTACTGACTGTATGGAGTACTATGCGTCACCGACCAGTTTAGATGTTGGAAATAATAAAATCACTGCCTGCCCTTGAGGACTTTACAGGTGACTGGAAATTTCACATTTACCATTTACTGAATGCCCACCATGTACCAGGTACAGTAGTCACCCCTCATCCACGGCTTCACTTCCCACAGTTTTAGTCAACCGTGGTCTAAAAATGTTAAGTGGAAAATTCCAAAAGTAATTCATAAGTTTCAATTGCATGTTGTTGTGAGTACTGTGATGCAATCTTGCTCCATCCTACTCAGCCTTGCCAGGGACGTGACTCATCCCTCTGTCCAGCATCTCCACACTGTATGTGCTACCCACCTGCCAGTCATTTAGTATGGTTATCAGATTGACTATTATGTTATCTCAGTGTTTGTGTTCACATAACCCTCATTTTATTTAATAATGGCCCCAAAGTGCAAGAGCAGTGATGCTGGCCATTTGGACATGCCAAGGAAAAGCCATGAAGTGTATGTATGTATAGGAAAAAAAACATACTCTTCTAGGGGGGAACACAAAAAAACAGAACTATCTTCTGGAGGGCAGGCCTCTTATAGTACAGGTTTCCCCTACCCCATGAGTGTTCTAGAACCCATCTGTATCAGTGTGCCAGCTGGTGTTGTTGTGAGAGGCTGCATTTGGCTTCAGTGAACTTTATTTTGAAGACTCTTTGAACACATTTGCCCATTTCATGATGGGCGATTAATGAGCACACCTGCCCACACCATGCTGAGTAGCTTTGGCCAAAACCAGCATGACCCCTGTGCCCCAACCTCTCTATTCATTAGATCTTACCCTGAGTGACTTTTTTTCATTTCCCTGTGAAAAAAATTCCTCAAAGGAAAACATTTTGCTTATGTAGAAGAAGTAAAATGAAATTCAGCAGAAGTACTAAAAGGCATCAAAATCGATGAGTTCAAAAACTGGTTTGAGCAGTGGAAAAAATGTCTCGATAGGTATATTGTATCAAATAGAGAGTAATTTGAAGGTGACTAAGCCTTAAACATGTAAGAATAAATACACAATTTTTAATAAATAAATTCCAGGTTTTCAGGGATATATATATCTCCAAGGTTAAGTGAGGACTACTGTATCCTATCAGACATTTTACATGTATTTTCTAATGTAATCATTATAATCTACAAAGTTAAGTAGTATCACCCACATCTCATACACAGCTATGTAGCATTTCTGAAATTCAAACCCAGATCTAAAGGTTTCCAAATTTTGTACTTTACCCACAAAACCTTGCTGCATTATGATTTAAAACAACAGTAATGATAATCAACACATCAACCATCAAGGGTAAACAACAGAGGGCTGAGTAAATAAATTACTCTGAATAGGTTAGATATGCAGTCTTTCAAATTGATGTCTATGACAGTTTGTCACAACACAGAAAAATGCTTGTGTGGATATAACAACAAGAAGGGGACGTAGCTTTGTGCATGCAGAGTCTCTAACTATGTTTAACACACACCTGCGCACGTGCACGCGCGCACACACACACACACACTGGAAGGAAAAACACCAATATTTTTTGAATAGCCAAACCTATACCATCACTTAAGTAATGCAAAATTCAAGGAAATGTAAGAGGGAAAGTCATGCTTTTGTATGTAATCCAGAGAAAACAGTTAACCCAAGCCTGCAGAATTCACTTTCAAAAAGGGTGCTAGATCCTCTTTTCCCTAACAGCCATAAAAATTCCCTCTCATTTTCCTGTTCTCTTTCCCTCACCTAACCTGTAAGTCAGGGTGCAAGGAAAAGGAACCAATAGGATGTATGTACTGTATATAGTGAGATATAGATCAATTTTAAGGAAATGGATCATGCATTTGTGGGGGTCAGCAAGTCTAAAATCTGCAGGGCAGGCTGGCAGGCTGGAGACCCAGGGAAGAGTTGGTACTGCAGTCTTCAGCCCACAGGCAGTCTGCAGGCAGAGTTTCTTCTTTCTGGGGAGATCTGTCTTTTCTCTTAAGGACCTCAACTATTGGATAATGCCTATTCCCATAATGAGGGGTAATCTGCTTTACTCAAAGCCTACTGATTTAAATGCTCACCACATCTAAAAAATACCTCACAGCAACATCTAGGGTTATTTGTCTATCCACTAGGCACCACAGCCAACCAAGGTGACACATCACGTCATAATCCTTCCCCAATCTACATGGGAAAAAGTGAATTTGTATTTCAGATCCTGTTCAGGCTCATTCCATCCTTTAATACACATATTAAAGACGCACCTCTAAATTAGGTACTACGAGACCTGAAAATCATCTTGCCACACATTTGTTGGATCATAATGAATTAAATTTGTGGCTCCTTAAGGTTTACAAAATATGTTCATGGATGCATCTTGTGTAATCTTCAAAACAAGACATTGCTGTAGTCCTCATTTGACCAAAGTAAGGCCAGAGAGAATATTATGACATGTCCACAATTGTAGAGTTAAGAGATGACAGAACCAAGAATCAGGTCTTCTGACTTCAAGCCCTTGCTATCAAATATATACTGTGGACACAAATGCCACAGGTCTTCAAGGAGAGCAGCTATTTTATTATTTCCCAGTTAATCTACAATAGAAACATACAATAGTCAAGGTGTATGTTTTCGGCTTATACCCCAGGATGGAAATATAAAGTGGTATAACAAATTCAGGAACAGATCACTGTCTACAAATAGGCTGTGTTTTCAAACTTTGATTACAGTATAGCACGCCACTTGGATTATAAATTTAGAGCTCAGTGAATTTTCACTAAATAAATACTTCTCTGCAATTGCTGCTGAGATCAGAAATGCAACATGACCATCATCTCAGAAGCCCCTTAGGAACCCCTTCCTGGCCCTCCACTTTCCCTGCAAGGTCACCACCATCCAGGGTCTATCACCAACAACCAATTTCACCTGGTCTTCAACTTCATATAAATGGAATCCTACTGTATGTGCTTTTTTGGTGCCCTTTGCTCCGCATTATGTCTAAGATCCATCCAGCACTTTGTCCAGTTGTGTTGCTATTGTGTAGCATCCAATTGTACAAACATAACACAATGTGGTCATCCCATCATCCAGGCAACAGTTTGGGTTGTTTCCAGCTTGGGAGCACTGTGAATAGTGCTGCTATGAACATTCTTGTACATGAGTTGTGGTCCATCTGTGCATGCATTTCCATTTGGTGTGTACCTAGAAGTGGAATTTCTGGGTCACATATCTACGTACATTCAATTGTACTAGAAAGTGCCAAACAGCCTCCACAATGGATGTACTAACTCATCACTAGCAGCTGATGAGACTTCCAGCTGTTCCACATACTCATTAGCATTGGTTATTATCTTTTCAATATTATACTTTTACAATATGTGGATATATCCATAATAATATATAACATTGGTTTGCATTTTTAAAACTTCATATGAGTGATGTTATGCTGAAAATATTCCCTAACTTGTTTTGACATTTATCTGTACTGATACTCCAATTTATTGATAGTCCAATTTATTCTCTTTTACTGCCATACAACATCCTGATTTTTCAAATCTGAATCCTGTTGATGCTCATTTAGGTTTCCTGATTTTTCAAATCTGAATCCTGTTGATGCTCATTTAGGTTTCCTGATTTTTCAAATCTGAATCCTGTTGATGCTCATTTAGGTTGTTTTTATTTTTTCATGATTATAAATGATGATGCAAAGACTCTTCTTATTCATGTGTCTCCGAGCCCATGCACGAGGAATTTTCTAGAGGGCAACAGCTGAGTTATAATATATGTGTATCTTCAGTTACACTAGATATTGCCAAAATTGCTTTTCAAAGTGATTGTGCCAACTTATACTGCTACAAGCAGCCTCCTAGGGCATTCTTTGCTCCAGATTCTTCTGAATAATTTGTATGGTCAGCTATGTTTTTTTTTAATGTTTGTCAAGAAGATGGGCTGGCAATATTCTTAATGATTCCTTTAAATCATCCAAATAGTTTACAAAGATGTACACTTGCATTTGCAAAAAGGAAGACAGCTTCACTCCTGTTGTCTGTTCTCACAGAGCCGTGGGTCTAGAACCGCCGTGCTCTTCCTCAGAGTGGGACCCAGGCATCTGAGTGACTGGGTGCACAGATGTCTAAAGGCCGTGTCTTGAGGAATGCTGCCCCAGCGTCCTGTACATACAGCAGGAGCAGTGTTCTACTGTTTTTTCTTATCGTCTCCCAGCTAGGACATGCATTGCTGGGAGGCAGAGACAAATTCCAGACACAGTTCTGCACCCTAGGACCCAACCCACAGAGGGAACTCAATGAGTATTCAAGGATGCTCTAGAGAAGGGAGGAAAAGTGGGAATGATAACTTTTCCCCTGCTGTCTGCACCAGAGCTTAGAATGGCTGGGACACACAAAGTTTGTTTAAAATTGCAAACCACATGTACATTCTTTCAGATTAACTGTTAGATGATTTGATAACAATCTTTAATATAAGTTGTTTTGGACTTGGACTGATGGCATATCAAAACCCTTTGTTTTATATTATTTTCTCATGTTCTCTTGGGAGGAATATATACCTATATATTATACGTGTGTGTGTGTGTGTGTGTAAATAAATAAAATATATTCAGAGTAGGACACTGGATGACTGGATGATAGGGGGCTGGCAGGGAGGGACAAACATGGAATCACAGTTAGAAGTTACCTTATAAATCATCCAATTCAAACACCTGATTTTACAGAGAAGAGAATAGGGAGACTTGCCATGTTTATAGATGACAAAGCAGAAAGTGGTTGCCAGGACCCCACAGCAAGGCCAGACCAAGGTCATTGCCCCACCAATGAAACAACAGTTTATAACTGTAATCCAGAGCTCATAGCTCCCTCCTCACTTCCTTCAACCACCAGGTAGCCCCTCAGGGCAGAGTCCTTAACCTGGCATCCATGGGTAGATTTTAGCAGCCCTGACAACATCTGCTTGTGTACATACACTTTTCTTGGGTGAGCTTTCCTCAAAAAGTCTGGGAAGCAAAATAGGCTAAAAATGAGTATAATAAAACCTCACTTCACATCATCAATAGGTTGTTAACTTTAAGCAAAATGACATATAACAAAGCCAATGTTACCACAGACTAATTGGTGTAAACAAGAGTTAAGTGCCTATAACATCTTAACAACATTATAACAAAATGACGTTGAACAAAAGGATATTTTTTGAGAACCTACAATACTTGGATTTGGTGAAAGGCAGAAAGAAAGGAATCTCCTGAAAACAGTGAAGCAGATTTGGATGGAGACAGAGAAACACAGAAAAGGAAAGAGTGCTAAATAGTGAAGTTTATACAAGGGGCGATTTGTCTGGTATCCCATCCTCTAGCCAGACTGATGACACAAGAATAAGGTTATGTCTAGGGTTCTTTTACCTCTGAGTCCTACAAAGAAAATGAAAGTGTTGGAAGAAGTGAACCCATAATCTATCATTAGCTTCAGCATCAATATGAATTCGAAAAACCAGTGCTAATGTACCCAGTGTGGTGGCAAGACACTCACTGCTTCAGGGACAGTGCCATTAAGCCTGACACCCTGGGGTGAAGTGGGGGGTGGGCTGTGTCTTTGCTTCTACAGTTCTTTCTGATCACATCCCATTTGATGAGCCTAGCCACTTTCTTGCATTATCTGCATGAATGGATCTATCAATTACAGAAAATCTGTCTCCTTGTCTGGGTGTGCTTAAAATTCTATTTTCAAAGAATAGACATGTTGTGCTTCAGCTATGCAAATGTTGTCAACTGCATGTCTAGTGCTGTAGCTATTTCTGCTTCAAGTTGTCATTTTCTAAATCTGTGAAAATGAGGTACTGCACTCGAGGTACAAGTCTCTCCCAAAGTAAAGTGCCTCCCACTGGCCATGTTCCTCCTCAAAGCACAGTGGTCCTAGTGCAGAGGGAGGGGTCTTATTCCTTTCCTGGCCACTGACCCCTCCAGGCATGGGGTCAAAGATGTCTTCTGGGATACCTGGGGCATGAAATACCTTCCCCATTACCAAAATCAATGATGGGGGAGGGGCAACTAGACCAAACCCCTCCCCTGCTCCCCACCTCTGAGAAGCTGTCTGAATGTCAGAATAGACACAACAGTTCAAGACTCTTCAAGGGTTGTTAAAGTTGAGAAAGGCTTGCTTTTTACCAACAGCCAATGTTTTCTAAAGAGAGATTTGTTTAATGAAAGTAATTTTTTCTGAGTTCTTGGTAGATTTGAATATGTAAAAATGGATCTGGAGATGTCTTGCTGGAAGGGATGGTTGGGGGAGAGAGTTCAGTTCCTCTCCTGGAGGAGTTCAGCAGCTGGGAATGTAACAGGTAATAAGGCCTCAGAAATATTTCTAAATATCCCTCAGGTTGAGTGACACCAGACATTTTAAAACAGCAAGGACTAACATTCCATTTAACATTATTCATGTTATTATAGTATTACCCTATGGTCTCCCCTAATTCACATACTGGTACTTACCTGTGTCTCCAGAAAATCTTTAATGCGGTTTTTGCACACTCAGTAGTTTGACTTAATATGGAAATTATGGCAGTGGCTGAATTCCATTAGGGAAGGGTATTGCAGAGGAAGAAGAGATAGTCTATAAATTGCACTGATTCTAAACAAGCAGAAGCTGGCACTAGAAGGGACAAAAATGAATGCAGCCACTGCATTCTGTCTACCTGGAAATTCCTCCAAGTCATCTTGAGGACATTGGAGTTCATGAAATGTGGAATAGGGCCTTGAGCTTTTTCTAAGGGGCAATGAGACAGCAGCTAATCATTCCTGAAGGCCTTCCTCCAGGCCTGAACCTTGGATCCAATTGCCTACTCAATGTCTCCTCTTAGATATCTAATAGGTAACTCCAATTTAAAATGACCAAAAACCAAATTTGACTCCACAACTTAAACCTTCTCCTTCCTTAGTCTTCCTCATCTCAGTTAACAGCTCTATATCTACTCAGTTGCTCAAGCCCCAAACACATGTCATCCTGGATTCCTCTTTCTCTCACCCTCCATAACCACGCCATCAGCAGGCCCTATTAGTCCCGCCTCCCAGACATCAACTAGTCTGGACATTTCTCACCTCCTCTGTGTATTTCCACTGATCCCAACCAAGTATCAGCCACTATTCTTCAAGAGAAGTAGTGCAAGAACCTCCTAACTAGGCATCTTGCCTCTACTCTGGTCCCCAGCGGCCTTTTTCTTACATAGCAATTGTCAGCCAGATTGCAGGCGATGGGGAGTTGTCCAAATCAGAGTGTATCACTCTATCCTTTAAAATCATCATGGCTTCCCAATGCAATTCAAACTCCTCCCCATGGCTGATAGGGCCCCCTGTGACCTGGTTACCTCTCTGACCTCATTTCCTTCTACCCCCTTCCTCTATTAATGGGGGTGTTATGAACACTGGCCCCTTTCTACACACACTCGATGCTCCTTCAGAGCATCAGAGCCTTTGTACTTGCTATTCTTCTGCCTAAAATACTTTTTCCCTAAATTTTTACACTGCTGCCACAATCTCCATCTTCTGGCCCCTAGTTGCTCTCTACCTTTCCTGTGTTTTACTTCCTAATAACACTTATTTGTTGTTTGATTATGTATTTTCATCTTTCTCTTCCCATTACATGTAAGTTCATGAAGGGAGAGATTTTCATCTCCAGCTCCTAGAGCAGTGCCTGGCACAGAACAGTGCCCAATGAAAATGTATGGAATGGATGCATCTGACTTTCACCTGTGTCCTGCTTTCCCTCTACCAAAAGCTACCCCACACTGTGGCAGCTGGTGAAGCCTCACTCATCCAAGTTTTGTCATTGAACTGTTTCTGATAAGTCAGGTAGAATGGACCCCCTGTGCATGCAGAGGTCCTGGGGGATCCCGTGGGAGAAGCAGGGGCCTCACTAAGCTGGCAGAGGCCCTAGGGAAAGTCACACCAGAGGACAGTCTCCTTCTTTCCAAGGGTCCAGTTCTGTCCCTTCTCATAACCTTACTGAAATTTTCTGCTCTTGTCATTTTCTTTTCTCTTCAGACTTTTTCCCAAAGGATAAAACATTTTTGTTTGACTGCTAGTTGCTAACTATAGTTAATGACTAAAAGATTTACTTTTTCATTTAATTAATTCCTTATTGCTTACCAAGTATGGATAACTGACAAATAATCATGTGCATGTGTGTGCAGCAGATGGTGAGGGCCTTGCCTCGTTCTGACTGGTTGAAAATGCTTGTGTTCCAATAGCTGGTGATGCGCATTCATAGACCTGCAAATGGCAGCAACAGCTCTTGTAACAAAGGAATGTTGCACACATTTATTTTTTATGTAACACAGAATTTGTATACTTGTTCTTAGCAAATACCTGTAAATACCTAGCTCAACAGATTCTGTGGTCAAAAATACATTGGAAATGCCATTGAACAATAAAGAGCTGAAAATGTGCGTGTGTGTGTGTGCGTGTGTATGTAAAGCAATAACTTCCCAGGCCCCATCTGCTGCACACACAGACACACCCAGTTATTTATGTCAGTTATCCACACTCAGTAAGCAACATTGAGTTAGTAAATGAAAAAATGAATTTTTATGTCATTAACTGTAGTAAGTGACTAAAAGTCAGCAAAAATGTTCTTCATTTTCCTGTTATGCCAGAAAGGGGTTCATTGTGACCGAGGGTGGTCCTGGCTCCCATGAACCCTAAGTCAGGAGTGCCAACTCATTTTCACTGGGGGCCACATCAGCCTCATGGTTGCCTTCACAGGGCTGAATGTAATTTTAGAACTGTATAAATGTAACTACTCCTTAACTAGGGACAAGGAACTTGGTGCTGCCACCAGGTAGAAACAGGTGCCAGCCAGATAAAACAAGTTGGAGGCCCAGGTTCGACCCACGGGCCTTGTGTTTGCCACCTGTGCAAGTGATCCCTAGGTCAGCTTAGAGGTGATGCTCCTCCCAGAGCAAGCCCCAGGCCGTTCCTTGTATCTCCCCTAAGATTTGGAGTGTGCAAGAACACGGCAGCTCTCCCAGCGACAAGACCAGGAGAATCAGAAGAGCCAAAGACAAAGGAGGGAAGGAGGGAAAGAAACATAGGTAAGAGAAAAGGGTAATAAGGTAAACATGGCCAATTCTTCCTTCCCCTGATCCCAGCCAGAGGAAGGCAGTCGGAAGTCAGTCTGAAGACCCATCGGTTAACTCCCCTTTAAGATCTGCCAAGGAAATAATGCATTTCATCTAGATATGTTTCTATCACCTGCATGATTTGCTTTCTCTAAGGAGAAAAAAGGATGGGGAAGAAATTTTTTTAAATGTCTTTCTTTTATTCTTTCTTTTAAAGGGAATATGAGAGGGATGTGGAAATGCCATAACAGTGTCAATTTTCCTGCAATCACCAATATCCTATACTAATGCATCTGGGTGGCAGAGGAGATGAAGCCATAATGAATGGAGCTGTATTCTCATTCTTTCTCATTCTCCCTCTCCCTCTCCCTCTCCCTCTCCCTCTCCCTCTCATGAGGACACAGCAAGAAAGCCGTCTGCCAGCCAGGAAGAGAGCTCGCCAGCACCTTGATCTTGGACTTCCCTGATTTCAGAACTGTGAAAAATAACAATCTGTTACTTAAGCCATTCAGTTTATGGTATTTTGTTGTGGCAACCTGAGCTGATTAAGACAGTGTGTTAAAAGTGAATTCATTTATCAAACATTTCTTGAGCATCTCCTGGTCCTGGTCCAGGGCTATGGATAGATCAGTGATAGAGCAGATGAGGCAGGGTGGGACTTGCATTCCAATGAGAACATCTGCCACAGACAAGTAAATAAGCAAGTAAATGCTAGATAGTGATAAGAGCTGGGAAGAAAGAAAACACAACAGGGATGCAATGCAGAGCAACAGGGGAGGGGCTACTTACATAGTAATCAAATTTCTGGGGAGGGAATATTTGAGCTGCTAAGGAAGATCCATCTAGGAGATAACCTGATGGAATAACATTCCAGGCACAGGGAACGAAGGTGTTAGTCAATGTGCCTGTGTAAGACCTCTGATAGGAAAAGAATAAGGCAGGAAAAGAAGAAAGTAGACTTGAGATAGACTTGAGTATTAGTAACCAGAAGTGAAAGTAAGAGATACATAGGCAAAAAAAAAAAATTATATAAGAAGTTTCAGATTTTGAATAACAATGAAGTAACAATGGTCTCAGGATGACCTCCTCCTCCACACAAGTCCACCCAGAATTTCCCGCATCATCCTCCTCCACCATCCATATAACATGTAACATCCATACAGCATCGTGATGTTTAATCACAACATCACCCACCTCCAAGTCAGTGTTATTAGGTCAGTGTATAATTAACAAACCAATGTTGACATCCTATTAGTAACTGAAGTCAATACTTTGTTCAGATTTTTAATGTCTTTTTTCTGTTCCAGGGTCCCTTCCAGGGCACCACATTACTTTCAGTCATGTCTCCTTGGGCTCCTCTTGGCTGTAACAGTTTCTTAGACATTCTTTGTTCTTGATGACCTTGGTGGTTTCGAGGAGTACTGACCAGATATTTTGCAGAAATTTCTCTCAGTTGGATCTTATCTGACATTTTTCTCATGATTAGAGTGAAGTTATAGGTTATTACTGTATTTTGCTGTGTATAATGCACACCCACATTTTTGGCCCAAACTTTCAGGGAAAAAAATTTTTTTTGTTTCAATTTCTTAATTCAATGTATTTATTTATATTCAGATACTTGGATTTTGTATTATAAAGGAACTTTAGCATTTATTTTTGAACATATTATGGTACAATTAATTTTATATAACAAATAATTACAAAACACAAGAACAGATACAAGGTATTTAAGGTACTACCCATGTGTAATGCTCATCCTTATTTTTCCCTCAAAAAATTTGGGCAAAAAATGTGAATTATACTTGGCAAAATATGGTAGAAGAAAAACCACAGAGGTAAAGGGCCATACTTACCACATCATATCAAGGGTAAGCACTATCAACCCACTTATCACTACTGATATTGACCTTAATCCCTTGGCTGAGGTCCCAACCTGTTTTTGATTCCTCACTCTCTCTCATCCCTGGTATCCTACCAGTCACCAGGTCGCACCTAATATAGGCTCCAGGGGTCTGTCCCCGCCCCCAGCCCTCATTAGCACTATTGCTGGAGCCTCAAATGTAAGCTCCTAGTCCCTTCTCCGCATCGTGCATCGTGCACCACGCTGTGAAAGCTGTCTTTCTATAGCAAAACTCTGATCATACCCTTTCTCTTGTCAAACGATTCCACTTAGAAATAAAACCTTTGTTTTAGTTGGAAGATAAAGTCAAGATTCCCAGCATTACTTTTCAGCCTTTTCCTCGCATTTCCTCTCCTGTCCTGCGGTCTGGGTGCTGCGCTAACACTCCGTGCGTGAGGAGGGTTACTCATTCCGTATGCATGATAGTCGGGTGACTGTTTAAGCTTCTATTCTGTGACAGTCATCTTTCTAGGTCCTAGAATACAAAAATTGGTGAGAAAGAATTCCCTACAACACTCAAGAAGTCAGGTATAATTGGAGTGACAAGCATTGTAAACAGATCATTTCCGGGTTTGGAGCTAGATGCTAGGTATTAATTTGGGTGTGTACAAATCACAAAGGAAAGTCTAAGCCAAAGCCCCTCATGGTGGCTCCAGTACTTAGGGGGTTTACACGAGGGAAGTGGTATCTGGGCAAAGACTTGAAGAAACAAAAAAGTTCACCAAGTGGACCTGAGGCCAAAAGAAATTCTAGGCATAGGGCACATCACGCACTAAGTAAGCCATGGGCATTAAGCAGTTTAACATGGAAGTATTTGAAAAACGTGAATAAGAGCTAGGTTATGACAAAACAAGCTAAAAAAAATGGATTTTTTTTAACCCACAGGACAGTGTTTTCAAGCTGTGGTTCTTCAATTTAGTGAGTCCTTGACCATCTTTATTTTAAGGTAAAATAGAATAAAGGAGGAAAAATAGATTTGCAAAGATTTTGTTTCTTCCCTGACTGGTGTGGTTCAGTGAGTTGAGCATTGCCCCACAAACCGAAAGGTCGCTGGTTCAATTCCCATCAGGGTACATGCCTGGGCTAAGGGCCGGGTCCCCTGTTGGGGTATGCTAGAGGCAACTGATTGATGTTTCTCTTATACATCAATGTTTCTCCCCCTCTCTTTCTCCCTTCCTTTCCCCTCTCTAAAAATAAGTAAATAAAATCTTTTAAAAAAGTTTTTTGTATGTCCTGGTTTTAAAGGTAATTTTTTTATACTGCAAATCACTTTTCAATAAGGTTTTGAAAACACTGCTGTATGGAGATCTTGCAAGGATATGTAGCAGGGATTGTGTTCAAGCAGTATTTCTCAAACTTCCCTGACAATACTATCTCACAGAACTTGTTAAAAACACAGATTTCTGTACTATGTAATGGTATGAAAAAGATAAATTTGAGTAGCTATTATTAAAATAAAATGTGAGAACCTTGGGCTAGAAATAGACAAAAACCAGATGGTAGTGTGCCAAGAAATAGCATCAGCAATAATTTATAATAGTTTGGTAGCTACTGTTTGAGTAGATTCAGTTACGATTTAAACACTTGAATTTTAAGAATACCTGTTCTCCTGGTACAGTGAGGGCACCTTTCATATGGGGGCACTATGACATTTCAGGGAAGAAGGACAAGTGTGGGAGCGAGGTCCAAGTGGCCTTCCTGCCTTTGCCATGTTTTAAAATTCCTTTAGCTTAAGGTATTTAATATGCCAAGGTACCATATTTTGGGGTAGCATGTCTTGAACCCCATCACGACAGAGACCGCATGACCCACAAAGCCCAAAATGTTTAGTGTTTGGCCTTTTATAGGAAAAGTTTGCTGACCCCTGGCCTAGAACAATGGATATGGTGTTTTCAAGGAATTTTAACTCTACAAGGGCAAATTTAATTCTTTTTCATTTGACATTTTTATTCTCTCTTCCCTTCCCCCTAAATTGTCATCAGTTCCAAAGAAAGCACTGAAAAATGTGGCGTGATTCTGACTGGAGGTTATGAAATAAGAATATCTCATCTTTAAGAAGGTTGGTGTTAACAATTTTTAAATATTGACTTATTAACTTTGTAATTCAAAATAAGATGAAAGAATTTTTATGTCTTACAATTCAGATGTTACATTGAAAACTGAAATAACAGTAGGAAAGAAAATAAACTTATGTATTTATGTTCTTTTAATTTTTATGTTTGATTTAGATATATCAAAATATACATCCTACAGTGAGTGAGAATTTTGTGAAATATGAATATGCTGACAGTATACATTTTAGTCACCTAGCCCTTTTCAAAGGAAAAATGCAGTTCAGCTATAAAAATGTGAGAAGTACAGTTAATTTATTTGCTGATTATTATTCACACACAATCATTCTCCAAGTCCATTGTTGATGTGCTCCCGGATGTGCATAGTCTTGGCTCACACTGTGAGGTGAGGACAGGAACTAGGTTTTCTCTTCTCCAGCTGCAAGGCCAGTACTCACACACCTAGCACATTGCCTGGTGCATACGAAGAATGGAAATACATATTTTGTGAATAACTGTGGCTTCTTCATTACTCTAAAGATATTGACATTTTAAATTCCATTTATTTTTGTATATATATTATAAAAACATACACTAAATTATTTTGTATTCAGTGACAGCTAGGTATACTGTTTTTCAATATATCAGTATTTTATTAATAATAACTTCTATTTTCACAGAAGCTTATTAATATTATACCACTCAATTGAGAGGCTACCATGAGAAATCTCTCTAATATTATTCCAACTGATAATATTCTCTTGCTGTTCTGAACAAGTTAGAACAACACTGATTTTCAAACAATATATAATTTTCTGATTGAAAAAATAATACTTATTCATAAGAAACTCATAGGCTATAGAAACATATAGGAAAGTCCATTGTAATTTCACCCTTGGAGATAACCTCTACAGCTTTGGCTATCTTTCTTCAGATTTTTTTCTATGCCTATGTCAAAATGTAGAATAATGATTTTTTTACTAAAATGTAGTGTACTATACATCCTGCTTTGAAATTTTTTTTCTCTCAAAAACAGGTTTCCATGTTAATACCTAAAGCTCTACTTTACTATTTTTAGGGACTAAATACCTTCCCTTATATGAATTCACCATCATTTACACACAGCCACCTTCCCACTGGCAACCATTTGGATTATAATTATTATTTTTAAAGAACTTGAAGGGCCATGTCATCCTAATGACAAACATCTGCTTTAAAAAAAATCTCGGGAATACTATCAACACACACACAAACAAACACACACACACGGAAAGAGGAGTTAAAACAAGTGGGTACATTTTTGCTTAAGCAATGCTAGACCTTAGCACACCCTGGGAATTTCGGCCAGAACCCTGTGGACAACTTGGCATAGCTGATGTAATGATAGGGCAAGTATGTCAGTGATGCAAGTATGTAAAACTGCAAGCAGAAGGCTTTGTTTAATGGCATAATCCCTGTAGAGACAGATCGTGTTGGAGCTCTATAGAGTTTCCCGGTTTAGAGAGGGAGCTGGAAGAATTGTTGGGATCTAATTTACCATCAAGGAAAGAGCCCCCTGGGCTGCTGCATCCCTTTCACTGTATTTGTTCTGAACAGTGGGTAGCTGTGACATCCTTCAATGCCTCATACCTGAAGGAGGAGTTGTTTTGCAAATGGCTGAATGGATCAAGATTTGATCATTTGGATGGGCTTCCAGAATGGACCAGTGTTAGGATTTACTGGATTTGCGACATGCCTTGCAACTCCACCAGTCTGATTAGAAAGGGGTCTGGGGGATCCCTTTGGGAATGCCATCCCTAAGAGATCAACTCAAAGACTAGAAAAATGCAGCTTGGCAATGATCCCTGTGCAAAATAAGACCTTAACTTGTCACTTGGGCCACTCTCAGCCAGGCTTCTGCCAATTTACCCCTTTCCAGACAAGTATAAAAAGCAGGAAGTAAGCTTTGTGCTTGGGGACCGTCTGAGTGCCATTAGCTTTGTTGAATTTGTAATCCTGCGTAGGAAATGTTCTGAGGTGAGTGTTGCATCATTTAGAGTTGCATATTAGTGGGATGGATGTTGCAGATGAAACTTCAGAATCATTTTAAAAAATAAATCAGTGTTGCTTTCTTCTCCAAGAAAACACCAAATGGTGAATTAAGCCAGTGCTGCTGGGGTCCTGGGGGTCCCGAGGCCCTAGAGGCTTCAGCAGTGGTGCCTGGGGACAGGGCTGGAAGCAGGGGAGCCTCCCAGGAAAGGCTGTCATCCACCTTGGCTGTCTGGTCAAAGATGTGATGATCAAGTACTTAGAGATCTATCTGTTCTCCCTGCCCTTCAAGGAATCTGAGATTATTGATTTTTCCCCCTCTGGGGACCTCCCTCCATGATGAGGCTGTGATGTTGTGAAGATTATGCCTGTGAAAAAGCAGACCACCACAGGCCAGTAGACCGAGTTCAAGACATTTGTCACCATTGTGGATTACAATGGGCCTGTTGGTCTGTGTGTTATGTGCTCCAAGGAGGTAGCCACTGCCATCTGTGGGACCATCATCCTGGCCAAACTCTCCATCGTCCCCATGCATTGAGGCTACTGGAGGAACAAGATCAGCAAGCCTGACTGTCCCTTGCAACAACTCTGCTGTTGAAGCACAGAAGCAGCCACAGCCTATACACAAGGAGGGGCCCCAAACCATGAAATTATCTTGAGGGTGGGCCCCTTGTAGTACAGGCGTCCCCCACTAGGTGAGTGTTCCAGGAACCCATGTGTATCAGTGTGCCAGCTGGTGGTATTGTGAGAGGCTCTGTTTGGCTTCAGTGAATTTTTTTTTAAGACTTTGTTAATGTGTTCACCCATGTCATGAGGGGTGCGTTACAAGCACACCTGCCCACACCATGCTGAGTGTTTGGCGGTTTTTGACCAAAAATGGCATGACCCCTGTGCACCACCCTCTCTATTCATTGGATCTCTCCCCAAATGACTTTTTTTGTTTCCTTGGATGAAAAAAGCCCTCAAAGGGAAACGTTCTGCTGATGTGAAAGAGGCAAAACAAAAAAATGGCAGAAGCACTAAAAGGCATCAAAAACTGTTTTGAGCAACAGAAAAAATGTCTCAATAGGTGTATTGCATCAAATGGAGAGTACTTCGAAGGTGACTGAAGTTTAAACATGTAAGAATAAATACACAATTGTATAAATTCTGTTTTTTGGGGGGTCCCCAACAAAAGAGCGTGGTTGTATTCCAGTAAAACGTTCTTTATGGACACTAAAACTTAAATGCTATATGTTTTTCACATGTCATGAAATTTTGTTCCTCTTTTAATTTTTTCCAGTCATTTAAAAATGTAAAATTCAGTCTTAGCCAGCAGGCCTTCTGAAGACCTGGTGGTAGGTGAACCTGACCCATGGCTGCAGGTGGGGACTCTGCGCTGGGCCAGGGCCTGATGGTTAGAATCTGCTGCTTTTCTTTAGTCCGGGAACAAGGGGTGGGGATTAGGGGGAAGAATCCAAGAGATTTGTGAAACAAAACTTCACAGTGTTAAAAACAAATTTAAGCTTCTGTATTAATCCAAGAAGTTTCTATACTATATTTTTAAACCAAGTTTATAAAACTATTAAAGAAACAATGGGTTTTAAAAGGCAGCTCTGGGTGAAAAGAGCTGTTGATTCCTCCCTATTTTTCTTCCTGGTCATTGAGGAATAAATATCAAAAAAAGAAAAATCAAACTTTGCTCTGAGTAATAGGTGAGAAATACATTTTTGGTATTTTCATTTACACTTCTTTGATTACTACTCATGAAAGTTTTTCAGCTTCATAAGCCACTTATACTTCTTTTTATGTGAATAGCCTATTGCTTTTTGCCCATTTTTCTATTAGGATATTTATTCTTCTAATTTATTTTATGCAAACTCCTTATATTGACATTAATCCTTTATCTACTATTATAAGCAATGACTATTTCCCCATTCTCCCTTGCTCTTTTATTTTGTATGGGATGTTTCTGATAGTTCATCCTATAGTCAAAAGCAGTCTTTTTTTTTTACATTTTATTTCTTTTCTCTTACACTTAAAAGGAACTTCTCCATATCAAGATTACATAAACATTCAATTATATTTTCTACTATTTCAAGAGTTGTATTTTTTATGTTAAACTGTGGGAATTTAATTTGGCACACAAGCTAGGGATCCAAAGTAATATTTTCATTTTTTAAACTTTATTTTTCAATTACAGTTTACATTCAATATTATTCTGTATTGAACTTCCAGCCAAGATGGAGGCATAGGTGGATACACTGTGCCTCCTCTTACAACCAAAATTAAGGACAACAAAAATTTAGAAACAAGAAAACAACCAGAACTGATAGAAAATTGAACTGTACAGAAGTCCAACAACCATTCATCCAGACCGGTAAGGGGGCAGAGTCATGGCAGGAAAAAGTGGAGGTTGGTGGACTCGGGCACGCAGGCAGCAGTGCCTGGAAGATCCCAGGCATGCAGGCAGCAGCTAGTGGACCCTGGGCACAGGGTGGCAATTGTGCAGACCCAGTGAGGCCGCACAAGGAAGCTGGCTGACCAGGTGGTCCCATATTCGTGTGCAGATAGATAATCCAGGTGAAGGGGAAGTGGTGGAAGGGACTGGAATCCGAGAGAGAGTGGAGCAAGCACCATTGTTCCCTCCAGACCCCGCCCCCACATACAGCATCACTACCCAGTGACTGGGCTGCCCTGCCCTGGGGAACACCTAAGGCTCCATCCCTCACTACGTAACAGCCATGACTAGACCAAAAAAACAAAAAAAACAAAAATGGCTCAAACTGAGAACAAATCAAAGCCCCAGAGCCAAGTCATCTAAGCCACCAAGAGATAGCCAAACTATCAGATGCACAGTTCAAAGCACTGGTGATCAGGATGCTCACCGAATTGGTTGATTTTGGTCACAAATTAGATGAACAAATGGAGGCTACAATAAGTGAAATGAAGGAAAATGCACAGGGAACCAATAGTGATGGGAGGAAAACTGGGACTCAAATCAATGGAGTGGACCAGAAAGGAGAAATAAACAACCAAACAGAAAAGAATGAAGAAACAAGGATTCAAAAAACTGAGGAGAGGCTTAGGAACCTCCAGGACATCTTTAAACATCCCAACAGCCGAATTATAGGGGTACCAGAAGGGGAAGAGGAAGAGCAACAAGTGGAAAGCTTATTTGAACAAATAACAAAGGAGAACTTCCCCAATCTGGCAAAGGAAATAGACTTCCAGGAAGTCCAGGAAGCTCAGAGAGTCCCAAAGAAGTTGGACCCAAGGAGGGACACACCAAGCCACATCATAATTACATTAGCCAAGATTCAAATGAAGGAGAGAATTCTAGAAGCAGCAAAGGATAAGGGGACAATCACCTACAAAGGACTTCCCATCAGACTGTCAACTGATTTCTCAAAAGAAACCTTACAGGCAAGAAGGGGCTGGAAAGAAGTATTCCAAGTCATGAAAGTCAAGGACCTCCATCCAAGATTGCTCTATCCAGCAAAGCTTTCATTTAGAATGGAAGGGAAGATAAAGTGCTTCTCCGATAAGGTCAAGTTAAAGGAGTTCATCATCAGCAAGCCCTTATTATATGAAATGTTAAAGGGACTTATCTAAGAAAAAGAAGATAAAAAATATGAACAGTAAAAAGACAGCAAATTCACAGGCATTAACATCCACACCTAAAACAAAAGCAAACTAAGCCAACAGCTAGAACAGGAGCAGAAACACAGAAATAGAGATCACAGGGAGGGTTAGCAACAGGGGAGTGGGAGGAGGAGAGGGGGGGAAAGTACAGAGAATAAGTAGCATAGACGGTGGGTAGCAAATAGACAGGGGGAGGGCAAGAATAGTGTGGGAAATGTAGAAGCTAAAGAACTTATGACACATGGACATGAACTAAAGGGGGGAATGTGGGTGTGAGGGGGTGTGCAGGGTGGAGGGGAATGATTGATGAGGAAAAATGGGACAACTGTAATAGCATAATCAATAAAATATATTTAAAAAATAAATAAATATAGAACAATAACAAAAATATATTATTCTGTATTAATTTCAGGTGTATAGCATAGTGGTTAGACAATCATATCCTTTACAAAGTGCTCCCCCCAATGTTTCCAGAACCCAACAGGCACCATACACAGTTATTACAGTATTGCTAACTATATTCCCTATGCTGTACTTCACGTCCTGGTGACCATTCCATAACCAACAATCTGTACTTTTCAATCCTTCACTTTTTTCACCGGGTCCTCCAACCTCCCTCCCCTCTGGCAAACATCAGTCTATTCTCTGAATCTATGGGTCTGTTTCTGTTTTGTTGTTGTTTGTTTGTTTGTTTGTTTATATTGTTCTTTAGATTCCACACATAAATAAAATCATATGGTATTTGTCTTTCTCTGACTGACTTAATTCCAAAGTAATATTTTTCTAAATAGTTCACCTATTTTCCTATGTTCAAATCTTGCCCAATCTTCCATCTTAGCTCCAATGCATGTCCTCCACAAAGTCTTTCAGTATCCCCCACTTGGAAGAGAGCTCGCTGCTGCTCTCGTTCCTCCCCCATGGTTTTTCTTTCTTTCTTGTTTTATAATTATCTGTGCATATCTTGTCTATTGTATCACACTGCAAGCTCCTTGAGATCTGGGACTGAGTTTCATTCATCTTTGCATCCCCCCAAACCCTCATCCAGGGCCTCACACATTTGTAGGAAGAAAGGGCGGGTGATGGCAGCTATAGGCCCCACCCTGAGCCTCTGCTCCCTCTCCCAGAGGGAGGGCTGAGCAAACCTCCCAGCCAGGATGGAACTGCCTGCCTCGTGCATCTGGGGGGTTTGTGGTGATCACCAGTCCAAGGCAGCTTTTATTTAACAAGGCTGGTATTTATAGAACAAGTCATGCACTCTGGTCTGAGCAGATACAAAAGTGCGCAGAGATGCCAGTCTGGCTCTGGGTGGATAAAGGGAGCTCTGGGCCTACAGAGCCCTCATGTCCATGAACATCAGGAATGTCCATGTCACTCCCTGGACAAACATGGGTCCTGAGACAGGCTTTCTCACCCATGACCAATTATAACCACATAAACAGAGACTGAGAGATACTTCTGAGTGACTCAGGAAAGTGCTGCATGTAAATAAACGCAGACTAGATTCTGAACAACCTCATCATACCCTCCCCTACCTCAGAGACTGGGCTGTAACTATGAATCACACTTTTCCTATCACGTTAAATTCAGTCATCTATATAGTTGGTATGTATGTATATACACACATATCTATCTTTAGGTATTCCATGTATGCATCTATGTGATATTGAGAACCAAGGATTTATTAAGGGCAAGAATCTCTTGATAGCCATGGGTGGGGGGGGGGGTGTTGTTTCTGTTTTCACTATATTTTGAGTAGAAAAGTCAGCAAGAGTGGCTCCAGTGAAGAAATTGGGGGAGGGGTACTAGTAAAAGTTGGCCGTGCTGGATTTGGAAATACAAAACCACTAGGCTTGTGTCTACCCGTATTGACCTCTCCCTCCCTCATTACTCTGACTTCCAAAATAAGTAAGGGATCAACTTCTGTGATTAAAATCCCAGAAAAGAGTAATAATGGAGGATCTATAAGAACTTCCAACAGTTATATTACTCAGAAAATAATTTCAGGAGCTATGTGCTAAACACGTCTCTAAGAAAATGGCTAAGAGAAGGTCAAGGCCAGAAGCTTTTTCATGCCTATAGCATTTTCCAGTGATAGCAGGCACAGCTCGTACTGCTCCAAGGAGCATTTCTGGATTATGAGAATTGGAGTTGTTTTAAATCTATGGGTTGAACTGTTATTTTTCAATGTGCCCAGTTTGTGATAATGTTTCAGCCACAATTCTTAAAATACTGATAAATTATATACTTCTGAAATCTTGAAATTAAAAAATTATATAAAGCCCTAGCTGGGTGGCTCAACTAATTGGAGCACCATCTCATGCACCAAAAACTTGTGGGTTCAGTCCCCAGTGGGGTCATGAGTTCGATCTCTCCTCGGGGTCTGTATGAGAGGCAGATGATATTTCTCTCTTACATCGATGTTTCTCTCCCTTCCTCTCTCTCTCCCTCTCTCAAATAAAATAAAATAATATATATATATATATATATATATCCTCAAGTGAGGATTTAAAAAAAGTTATATACAAAAAAGTGCTAACTTCCTTTTTAAAATGCAGTAAATGTCCAAAATTATAAGCTGTAAAGCAAAGTCCAGCAAGTGAATGACTGCGTGGGAAAAAGTCCCTGAACAATTGAGCCCTTCAATGATGGGTGCAAAGTTAGGGCAATGCCAACAGTGAGAAAAAATTGCTCCGGGTCACTCACACACAACTTCTGCTCCACTGATCACTTCTGGTATTAACTGCTTACAAAAGCAAATACCTCGTATTGCTTCCACGCTGCAGAAGGACCAACAGATGCAGTGGTATGTAGCTGGGTGGGCCTCACATAGAAAAGGGATAACTCAGCTTTGATAAAAATGTGTGTTCCCAGAATTTCTGCCCTCTGAAGTTATTTACTATGACTACTCATGTGCTGTTCCCCAACCATCCTGCTGCAACACCTAGAAGAGGAAGGACTCGAGCAGGATGGATATTTTGCTGGTCTTCTCTAGAGCAAGAAGCTGTTGTACAAACAGTAAGTTATGGGTGTGTCAGGGGCAGCAAAAGCTAGTGGCCCAGGGCATGCCACAGCCTGGGGCTCTGCAGTGCGTGGGGCCTCCAGGTGGAGAGTCAGCTCCAGAATGAGAATCAGTCAAGGAGAGAAGACACCAGGGTCGCCCAAATAAACTCTTAGGCCTGCTTAAGGGTGGTGTTTATTCCCTGGGGAACAAGTGTTTGCCATTCACTGAAAAGTGAGACATTTGGCTTACACTCATAAGCAGTAAGGGAAAACTTTGGTAAAGAAGGGATATTAAATAGTGGAACAAATTACCAAAAAAACTCTGGAATCTTAATTTCACATGGTCTCGCTCATCAACAGAAAAGTATAATTGTGGCTATAAGTGAAGCAGAGGGGTCCGCAGAATCTCTTCTCACCTTCCACTTTCTTCAGACAGGTATTTACCCAAGGCAGCAATCGCAAAAGAAGCAGAAAAATCAGGAACACCTTGTGACATTTCAGAGCCAATAAAGGCTGAAAAAATTCTTGCTGGTGAAGAAAACAAATGTTCTCAAACAGCATTTCCTGATTACTTATCAATAATGCAGACCAATGTCAGTCTATCTGAAGAAAAAAGGGGTCCATTTGGATCCCTTTTTTATTATTTGACTCATTCTTTAAATAAACCCGAAAGGTGTTCACTCAAGAAATGAAATCAAAAGCCAACCTCAAATCAGGAAAAATACAGGTTATTTATAAAAAAAACAACAACTTTCTTTTTACTCACTTGCATTGCCTGTTAACCTTGAGAAATTTGATTGCTGCAAAGTTGCTTTTTATTTTCAGAGGGAACACTGGAATACTTTCAAGAAAAAAAAAACGGCTTCACTTTAACCTCACTCTTCCAAAATTTTAAAACAGGGACAGTGATGAAGCATGTTTTAGAGGCATCCTCATATCCTAGGTCCAAACAAATGATGGTAGTAACAGAAACAGCTAAATATCCATAGCAACTGTGGGAAACACATCGCATGGCATAGTCCTATTACAAGTCATTTCCTTTTGTGCTGCCTGCCTCACTCAACCTCAGGCAGAAATAAATGCTTTCTATTTTTGTTCCCATAACCCCACCTTGAATGTGTGCGCAGGGTGGGGGGAGGGGAGAGGAAGGGAGAATTGTGCCCCCACCAGGACCACACTAGTGGTTTTCCCTTCACAGCCACCTCCCACTGTCTCCTGGGGTCAGAGACTGCCCCTAAGGACCCACTCAGCAGGGTGTCTAGGGCTATTTGAAAGGAGGGAGCTCCCACTGGGTCGTTTGGGTGGGGCACGACAAAATCAAAGTCCAAATGCAGGGGTCAGATGGGTGATAGAGTGTTTAATAAATGTTAACACCCACCCCGCCCTTCCTTCATCCAGACACATTAAACAGAGACAATCGCTAAAACCCCCTTGAAAAACACTCAATGCACCAACGCCGGCCTCTGCCTGCCTCGCTTCTTGCAGGCAGACCCTGCAGCGTGACTCAGCACGCTGAGGTCTGGCGCTGTGGCCACGCCCAGCTCCCAACACCGCTTTAACTCCCACAATCAGCCTATTGCAGTGGGCCCCTGGGGACCCAGCTCCTACGGTGACAGGAGATTAATTCGAATCTTCCAATTAAGTGCTGCTGGAAACAAGGCAGAGTGAGCCTCAGCCTGTAAGAGCTGGGAGGCCAGCTCTGAGAGGCCCAACCCGTGGGTGTGGGTCAGGTTGCTTAGGGCTACACCAGGCCCACCCCACCAGCTTACACTATGGGGCTGTGTTGATGACGATGCTGCTGACTACTATCGAGATACTACTGACTAAACACTTAGGACTTGCCTCACTTGCACACGTTAGCAATCCTGAAAGGTAGACAGTAAAATCCTGACTTTACAGATGAGGAAACCTGGTTGGGGAGTGGAGGAGGGGGTCACAGAGCCTAAAGTCAAGTTGTGATTAAGCAAGATTTGAGCCCAGACTGGGCGTTAGGAGTCCAGGCCCCCAACCACTTCTACACTGCTGGTTTTAGAAAAGCTGCATTTTCCACACCAGCGTGGTGCTAAATCTAAGTGTGGCCAGGGGAAGGAAGAGGAGGCCCCAGATTGACCTCTGAGCTTTTTATGGGGCAGCATCTCCCCAGGCACTGCCCCTCCAGTGCACTCAGAGCGGGGCTGCCTCAGCTGTGTCTGCAGCAACCCTCGGAGGCTCTTCTGGAGCCTGACCCTGCAGTTCCCCACATCCACGCTGCTGCTGGCTCTGGGCCTGCTGTCTTGTGAAAACAGATTTCTAAATGGATAAACCTCCAGATTTCTGGAGGTTTGGACATAAGCCTGCACTCCCCTCACTGAGTAAATGGTGGTTGAAGCAGCAAGGATAACCGTAACAGGTCCTCAACTCCCATGTAATGGTAGAATCAAACTTCTCTGCTAGAGAATTCATCAGAGCTGCTCACCACTCTGCCTTTCTTGTTTGATTCCAACTAGAATTTACAGATAGATAAGAGTTAAAAAAAAAAAAAAAGGCAAGTGTCAAGAGTCTGGCATTTATAAAGATGGGGAAATTAACTTTTGGAGAACTAAGTGTAGGTTGATAAATTTTGGCCAGAACAAGGTGGGCAGCCAGTAGCTCAGCAGATAATCTATAGATGGCGGCCCTGGCTGCACTGTGATTTCAGGGCCCAGCTAAAGGCCCAGGGCTGGTGTGAGGAAGAGAAAGATAGTGATGTGACTCTGTCCTGTGCTGTCCCTAGATAAACAGAAAGGCTCACCACCAAGAGAGCTCCCTCCCTTCTTCTGGGAGAAGGGGAAGTAGCTTGAGCCAAGGCTCCCTGTGGGTGGGGAGCCTATAGGCAGGGATTCCTCAGGGTCCCAGTACTGTGGTTCCTACATCCGGGCACACTCAGGCCAGGATAGAACTGAACTCAATCCTCACTGATATGAACGACAGACTAGGATCTCAGGCAAGGGTATAGGTGCCTTCCTGCTCTGCTCATCAGCATCCCTGCCTGCTCAGCCCTCTCCTGGGAAGCATCTGTCAGCCTGTCTAGAGCAGGAAGAGGAGACTGGGTCTTGGTGGCAGCTGCTCTGAGTGGAGAAGTTGCGGTGGTCCTTGCTGCAGTTAGACAAAATCCTGTATCTCCTTGCTGCAGGTGGTCTCTCACCCCAACCTGCAGGACCCGTGGGCCCCAACATAGATAAACCGGCTTGTCAACCTGGGTTCATCACCCATACTGCCCTGCACCCTATCTGAGAGCTGCAGGAGCACTGACTACCCTGTAGAAAGGTGAAGGAGACGTGGCTCCCAGTCCCAGGGGCTTGGGGGGGAGCACAGCTGAAGAGTCTAGGATCAGCGGTCCCAGGAGCCTCTGGCCTAACAGTCTGGTGTCAAATGTAGAAGCTTCTCTGCCCTGGAATGTTCTTGTTCACTTTTCCTGGCCTACAGCAGAAAGTCAACTATCTCTGACCCTAGGCCCTGAGCAACTAAGCTAGGTTGTAAAAGAAACTCTTCTATGATTAGCCCTGAACTGGCCTTACAAACTTGCTATTTAAAACTTGATTTTCTTTGTACTTGCTGAAAGTTTTGTTCTCCTTTTAAAATGCTAAATATACAATTTATAGAGATATATAACAGGATTTATTGCTTCCCAATCAGCAATTTGGAATTATCTGTCCTCACATTAATCTATAATAAGACAGGAACACTCAGAGCATTTTGTGATGTCACTTCTCTGTTCTGGGACTTGCTGCACCTTTTGCACGTGGTGATATCGGTTTGTTCTGCCTCCCTCTTCTGCTGCTCTGCTTTGCAGTCTGAGAGGTGACTCAGCACAGGGAGTAACCTCTCTTCTCCAAGCAAGGGCTGGAGCCAGAAGGGGACTAGATCCATTGTCCAGGTCATGACTGATGGTCCATTGGGCAGGACAGACTAAGATAACTCCAGAGAAGCACAGAGAGTTAGCATACCCACTCATGCTGGCCTTGAAAAGTGGTCCTACTATGGCTTTCTTCTGAAGCTTCTCTGGCAGCAGAGGCTCAGGGGTGGTAATAGCATGAAGAAAATGGTCTCCATTCACCTCTTCCTGTCAACCAGAGGGTATATCAACTGACAGGTAGCATTAAAGCTGGCTTAAGAAATTGAGATACTTCAGTATTACCACCGTTCATGACGCACCAACACACACGTCTGGGCTTACAAGCCTCATGAACTTGGGATACAGAAGCCAGGGCTGGGAGAAAAATTTTAAAAGTACCCCCTCAATCTACTTTATTTTCCAGAATATATTCTTGCCATATGGGTTAAACTATGCATTATTAGTTGTCTGTGGCTTCTGTAACACATTAACACAAGCTTAAATGACTTTGAATGGCATAAATGATCTTACAACTCTGTAGGTCAAATCTGACTTGGCTCTCACTGGGCTAAAATCAAGATGTTGGCAGGCCTGCGTTTCTTTCTGGAAGCTATAGGAAACAATCAATTTCCCTGCCTTTTTCAGCTTTTAGAGGCACGTACATTTCTTAGCTCAAATCCTCTCCCTCCATCTTCAAAAGTCAGCAATGGCTGATCGGGTCTCCCTCACATCGTACCACTCTGAAATCGGTTCTCCTGCTTCTCTCCTGTGGGCTCCGTCTACAGAAACAGGTTCCAGGGGTTGGGATGTGGATATCTTTGGGGGACATGATTCTGCCTATCATACTGTGAAAAACCTGCAGAAATGTGAGAATAAAGATATAATAGCCTCATCACAAAACGGTAGGAAAAGAAGAGGAAGTCTACTCTCTGTCTCCCGCTGCCAATGCCACTGCCCAGGGAAGCACAGTATTCCCCATAGCCTCTTGATATTCTACTCCAGGGCACTAAGCCTTTGTCATCACTTGCTTGTCATCATTCCAACAAGCTCATCCCTTTCCATATGTTGCTTCTGCTCTTACCACACGCGGGCAGGGGAAACTGTTGATTTTCATGTCTTGTTGAAAGTGAGAGTCACTACTATGCCACTACCCAATTACTGCCAGTCTTTTCAAGCCATCCTTTCAGGGGCAGTTTCCAACCTTGAACCATTTGTACTGCTTACTGCTGCAGAATCCCAATTCACTGAGGCACTGGGGCAAACTGGTGCTTTATAAGGTGACAGCTGAGACCCTCTGGTATGTATCTAACATGACTACCACTGTTATCACCAGCTTCTGTTGTGAGGGACAACCCCAAATGAAGATCATATAACAAGAATACAGCATTATTCTCAAGTTCAAGGCCAGTCTCGTTTATTTCATCAGGGTGATCCAGGACAGGCAGCAGATAAAACCCCAGCTGTGCTAGAAGCCATATGAGAGGTTTGAAACAGGTGATGAAAGAAAGAGGTCAAGAATACCAAAACCTAGGCATTAAGATGATGGTAAAAATAGCTAACAGTTACTGAGCCATAAACAGAGTAGTTAAGAGCAAAGACTCTAGTCTTAGATCACCTCTACCACATGTTATCCATGGGATCCTGGGCAAGTTTCTTAACCTCTCTGTGCCTCAGTTTCCTCATCTGAAATTGAGGGAACAGTAGAACCAACCACACAGGATTGCAGAACCTGGCACTTTGAAAGCATTCACTATTAGCTGGAACTATTATTAGTCAGATGCTGTGCTAAGCATTTTTCAAGCATTTCTTAATTAATCACCAAAGTAGCCCAATAATGTATTATAATCTCCAGTTTTAGGTGGATATGAGCTTAAAGTCACAAAGCTTAAAGTCAAGTAGCAGAGCCAGAACCAGAACCCACATTGGTCTGCCTCAAAAGGGCATGCTCTTAATCTCTGACAGGAACTGTGCCCCAGATGTCCCATCCCTTCTACAGTCTCTAGCACGTGCCTTCTGACAGTTGTTGCTTGTGTGATGGATCAGAAAACCTGAATGAAACCAACATGAACACAGCCGTGGGTTGCCATGAAACACCCCTGGGTCATCCCAGACCTGCCCCAATGCTACACACCAGTTGAATGTTGGGTTTTGAGGCCCCTGCGAGCTCACAGCTCTGAGCATTTCTTTGAGCAGGGCACCTCCTGCTAAAGAGCCTCCTGACCATTTCCTCAGTACCATTCCTGGCACGGATGGAGCCCTAGAGCAGTAATTTCCAGTCTCCATTCATTCAGCAACATCCTAGGGAATCAGTTGGTACAGGGATCACTGTGAACTTCTCATTAACCAAGTTAATTTTAATCTGCTGCAATTTTAAAGGCAAATCTGTGCTGCTTCTCTTAGGTGTGGATCCAAGCAATGGGAGGGCATGGCAGCTCTACAGAGGCTTCTGAAGTCTACACAGGGAAAAGGACAGCTCGGTCCTAGCTCATGGCATTCTGGAAAGGGGCTGCTGTCTAATACAGATGAGGCACAGCCAGTCTGTTGTCCCTACTGACTATCAGCCCTCAGCCATCAAACATGAGTCCCTGTCAATTTATTCAGAGGCAAACCAGCTGACTTCCCTCCTGTCTGAATTCTGCATATTTCCTTGTATGCTACACAAAATGCAAAACAGAAGCTAAAATTAGAAGCCGAGGTGCTAGTAGGACTGAGGTGTGCGGGGAGAAGGCAGAGCGGAGATGTTCTAGGAAAGGGTTTGTGGAGAGCTGCCTCGGGCCCCATCCTGGGCGTCACAGAGGCCTGGACAAAAAATACAGGGAAGGGGGACAGAGGCCGATGGACCGCCCAATCATTATAGCTGCAGAGATCACTGTGGGTTTTTTAAATTTTTTTGTCCCCTAAAAGCTCCCTGACCTACTTTTTCAAATGTTGTTTCCTTCCCCATCAAAATGTATTCTTAGTGAATTACAATCAAGTTTTCTGTCATTATTCAATACAAAGTTTTAGTTTAGTTTCTACACTAGGGGCTATCATCTATGTCTCCATGCAAAATAGTAATATAATCAACAGGCTGATGATGGATATGATGAATTTCTCAGAGTGGCAGACAAGCTGTAGTTTTAAATGACTCTATCTGAAAAGCTCTGAGCAAAGCTTTGAGTCTATTTAAGAACAGAGAGCTCACTCGTGATAGCTGGCTGGCTTCAATCCTCAGCTAAGGGACAGAGCCTTATGGAATGTGCATATAAAAGCCTTAAAGTAGAAGTAAATATAATGCCTTGGATTTAGAGGACACTTTTCTTTATACAACTTCAGGCATTCCTAGGTATGGTGTAATCCTGTATCTTCTGGGCACAGTGGCCAGGCCAATTTGAAATCTTAGTAGTGAAAATTATGGCAGTTCTACAGGGAGGGGGAGAAAAACTAGGGAGAGAAGTAAATGCTTCCCCAAGGATCTGCCAGGATGCCTGTCTCTGAGGCAGGTGGAGCCCCACTGAGATCCAGGGCATGTGGTTTCAACAGCTGCCTCTGCCTTTCCCTCCCTCATGTGGCAAGGCTATTGAGAAAATGAGAAGGGTAGTGTAGCTAGCCCATAATTACTCAGCAGCGTAGGAATCAGACCATCGACCAGTCGCCTTCCGATTTCTCCTTCTCTCAGCTGTTCAGCAGCCTCAGATGGGGGAGAATTTGAATGGGTTTCTACAAGTGTCTCTGCTTCCCCTGAATTGGAAAAAAAGTGGTCAATACAGGCAGCTGTACAATGCAAACCCAGGTTTGGGTGCGGGTTGCATGCCTCTTGGCTGTCAGAGGTGGGGTGATAGATGTTCCCACACCACACTGGGGACCTGGGCCTCACAGCACCTGAGGAGGGCAGGGCGGCACACACGCATCTCTGAAGAGCAGAAGGAAGCAGAAGGCCTTGGCAGAAGGAAGCAGAAGGTTCTTAGAAGGAACACAACTGTTCCTGTTCTTTCTTCTGCTTTCCGAGGCTGCTGCTCCCAACAGGCATGAATTCTCTTCCCATCCTCACCTCAGTGCTGTGGGCACGCAGGAAGAAATTGCCCTGGGGCCTGGCAGTCCCGGAGAAACGAGAGCCCAGGCTCAGGACCTGCCTGCCCAGCCTCACACGTGTCCAGGCCTCCTGAGGGGCCTCCCTGGGAGCCTGGACTTGATACCCAGGCTTCTCACTCTTCTGCTATGCTTGTCCCCTTTCCACTGCTCAGTAGCCAGAAGACAAGCAGGGGAAATTAGAGAACTTGAATCTGAACAAACTAACTTAGAGATAGTTAAATAAATGTCCAATGAGTTTTCTGTGTTTTTTTGCTCCACTGGCTCCCATTCTAAGGCAAGTAAAAAATATCTATGTGAGTGAAGCCCTCCAGCTCTGGCTAAGAATATAGCGTTGTTATTATTAGAGCTGCTGGGAGCGAGTCATGCCATCTCTGGGCAAGGCTCGGGTGGGCTGTGTGGGAGGCCACTGTCAACAGCTGCTGGGAGGAAAGCTTGCTTATTGTCAGCAGCCTGATGCAGAGATTAAGACAAGCCTGGTCTCCACATCACACCCACATAGCTGTAGGCTGCGGCTGCTCCAGACATTGCACCCAACTTTCCCCAGGGACCCTAGTCAGGGGTAATCTGACCAACAAGGAAACCCAGGAGGCCACCAGGGCAGCTGGGAACATTCCCATAGGGCCACCCAATCAAACAGGCCCCATAGAAAGGCGCAATGAATAACACCTTCCCCAACAGAATAAGCACAAGAACCCAGAACCAGCTGCAAACCCCACACAATAGCTCTGTGTCCTAAAACAGTTTTTTGTTCATTCACCACAAACTTATCACTCATCTTCTCTGGCAGATACTGTATGTGGGTCTGGGAACAGAGTAGTGAGGGAGACAATCCCAACCCCTGCTGTCATAGAGTTGACAGTCTGGAAGAAATCAACTGCAGTTAAACTGGTTATTATGTGATGAGTGTTTTAATTGAGGCAGTTCAAGGAGCCACAAGCTGGACAGTAGGGGAAATCTAAACTGACCACAAGGAGCTGCCTTGATAGGGAAACTGTCACTAAGAAACACTGTCAAGTTCAAACTACTAGGGTCTCAAGAAGATGTCAGCCTAAAACTGTCACTGCTTTCTCTCTTTGTTCCACTAATTGAACTTCTAGCTAATATCTACCTATCTGGCACCTGTTCTATTTCATTACCAGTCTCTTGAACATGAAGCTCTGGGAAGAATTAATTATAATCTTACAGCATGATCAAAGTATCCAGAATTCTCCAGGAAGCATGACAGACCCCTTTATCCATTGAGATCACTTAACCAGACAAGCAATTATCACCTGCCATTATTCTTGCTCTTCTCTGACAGTGATAATCAGCAGGAGCCTCTTCCCAAAGAAGGACCAGCCCTTTACAGCATCATATAAGCAGTCTTGTATTCACTAAGAGCAGCAGATGCATCAGACATCCCCAATCCCAAAGACAGAAAAACTGAGACGAGAAGTTTCACTTACTTCTCCAAGCAAGAAACCAAAGTGACATTTTAAAATGTCAGATGATGTCCTCTTCTGTTCAAAACCCTGCAATGCTCCCCAGCTCACACAGACTAAAAGCTGAAGTCCTGACAGTGGCCCTCGAGGCCCTCCATGGTCATTCCTCATTTCCTGTCTGACTTCCTCTCCTCCTAATCTCTCTTGGCTTCCTCTGCGTCAGCCACATTCTCCTTGCTGGTTTTCCTGAACACGCCAAGCACACCCCCTCCTCAGAGCCTTTGCACTTCTTCTCTCTTCCTGGAACTTTCTTCCTCCATATACCCACTTCCTCACTCTCTCACTTTCTCTGAGTCTCTGCTTAAATGTCACATTACCAGTTTGTAAGTGACACCTCCCCTGGCCACCCTATTTATGACAGTAACACCCCCCCTCCACAACCCTTGCCCTCCTTCTCAGCTTTATTTTTCTTCATGGGTGGTAATACCATCTGACACACTGTATACTTTGTCGTCTGTCTCCTCTAATAGAATGGATGCATCTTGAGGACAGAGGTTTTTTCTGTCCCCACCCCCACTGTTTTCCAGTGCCTAGAACAGTGCCTGGCACATAGTAGAACTTCAATAATAATAATAATCGAATAAATGGATGAATGACAAACTAGTTGAAAAAGGAAGAACTTTAAGAAATGGTGTTGTAACTTTTGGTGTTCCAGATAGAAAATGATAGAATTCAATTTTCTACCTCTCACTACACACTAAAGCAAATTCTAGATGGATTAAACACCTAGATATAAAAAGCAAAACCTCAAAACTTTCAAATCATAATATAGGAGTCTCTCTTTATGACTTCAGGGTAGGGAAAAATTTCTTAGGTAAGGAGTAAAAAAGCACAAAGCATATGGCAAAACCTTAGAATTAAGAATGCAAGAAGAATCATACAATAATAAAAAGGTAAATCCCAGTATAAAGGATGAGTAAAACAGAAAAGCAAGTCACAAAAGCAGAAATGTGAATGGCAAATGATTTTAGGAAAAGCTGCCCTGCCTTACTGGGCAGGGAGACATAAATAAAAGCAATGAGCCACTCACCTCCACTGAAAAGCTGATAAAATTAGATGTACATGAAGTTTTAGGAAAAAGTGAGACCTCTTATTTACCACCAGTTGGAGTCTGAATTTGTGGAGCAACTGTGGAGGGGAACTTGGCCATCAGACTGCGAATGCACACAGCATTCAACTCAGCAATTCCACTTGTTCTGGACAAGCCCTTGCACACGTGTGAGGACGTTCACAGCAATTCTGTTTGTAAGAGTGAAACATACAAGATGACGGAAGGAGACGAGATTTCCGGTAGTCAGCACTCAATGGAGTATACAGACGTCACATTATAAAGTTGTATACCTGAAATTTATGTAATGTTATTAACCAGTGTTACCCCAGTAAGTTTAATGCTTTAAAAAAAGAGTGAAACACTGGAAGCAGCCCCAGTGTCCATCAATGGGGAATGGGTTGTTTTATATTCATACAAAGGAATACAATACCAAAGGGCTCAGCAAACTTTTTCTGGGCCAGATGGTAATTATTCTAGTCTTTACAGGTCACCCAAGTCTGTAGTGAAGATCTCTTCTCAATGTGACGAGGGTAGCTCAGTGGGTTGGGTGTCATCTCACAAACCAAAAGGTCATGGGTTTGACTCCTGGTCAGAGCACATGCCTGGGTTGCATATCAATGTCTCCCTCCCTTTCTTTCTCCCCCTTCTCCTCTCTCTAAAAAATAAATAAATAAAATCTTTTCCAAAAGATTCTTTTGTTTTAACAACCTTGAAAAATGTAAAACCATCTTATCCAGCTTTGCTCACAGGCTGTATATACTCACAACCACAGGTTGCCAACCTCTGCTATCACAGCAATTAACATGAGTGAATTAGGTCTGCATGCATCAGCTTAAACAAGTCCTAAAGATAAACACTGAGCGGCAAAAACAATTCTAGAAGTAATATGTCCAGTGTAGATAAACCTTTAATTCCTCTCAAAATAAAAATCTGTATATGTAGTAAATCTATAAAAATATATATGGAAAGGATATATATATATAAACTCATGATAGAAGCTGCTTCTAAAGAATGAAGAAGAAAAACAGATTTGAGTGAGATACCTAAGGGACTTGAACTTTGTCAATAATATTTCATTTATTTTGTATAAAATAATCTGAGGCAAGTATGACAAAATGTAAATACTTATTCAGGGCATGGGGTACCTGACTGCCATGTTATTCCCAGTACTTTTCTATAGTTAACTTTTAAAAAATACACAAAGAAAAACAAACAAAAAGAATGCTACAGCATATGTCAAAATTTTAACAGTGGTTATTCCTGCTAAGTGGGATTTCTTATTTTTATTTATCTGTATTTTCTAAATAACATCTGTCTCTAAATATTGGAATTGATTTTGTAATGGGAAAATAAAGCTACAAAAACTTTCCAAGGTTGCCAGCCTTTCCAAGGTGCTAGCAAACATGTCTTATTTGTGGAATCCTGGATGAAGAGCTAAATCCCACTTACCTCACGAGAGCATTCCCGCATCACTTTTTTCTCTGAGGAAGGCACTTGTATGAGGTCAAATCAAGTACCAGTCCTTTTTGCCTAGACAGAAGGCCGGGCCTGCTTTCCCACCTACTGTTTCTTTGTCCTGTGACCATTCTTCTCCTTGGCAGGACAAGGGCTTAGGGCACCGCCCACCACTCTCTAGCACCATATGAGAGGACGAGGGCAGTGATGACAGTGAAGTATCAGTAGGACATCTGCTACCTTGGCACCTGACAATGGTCACCTCTGATGCTTGGCTGACCTCTCCTGGAGCCTAAGTCACCAGATCTTGGGGTGGGGTTGGGGGAATAAGTAACTTGAGTTGCTTAGCAATGGTTTCCAGTTCTGCCCTGGGAAAGTAAATCTGTCAAAGCTGTTTGTCAGTATGGTGCCCGTACTTTACAACTTGGATGTGCTGGGTTTCCATTTTCAGAACATGGTCCTTGTCCATGGGTCTCCTGACTTAAGGGTGCTTTCAGGCTCACACTACAAAGATGCTCCTGCTTCCCCACTGAGGTCTGGCATGGACCCCAAATCCGGGCTGACTCCAGGTGTGCAGCCTGTGCAGGCCCACTGTGCCCACCCCTCAGATTTGGTTCAGTGCATCATGACCACCATCCTGAATTCTTAATAACTTTATCTTTGCATGTATGTTTTGTAAGCGAAGTCGGATAAGACAACAATGTATACGTATGAGCAGAGGAGACGTGTGAATGACAGGGAACACATGTGCATGTTCAGGCCTGTGGTCACAGCAGGTGGCATGCTGATGGGATAGCTGGGCCCAGATCTGAGCTCAGATTAGTGACAGTAGTGTTGGCAGCAATGGAGGCATTGATGGCAGCAATGGCCACAGCCCCAGAAGAGTGAGAGGCTCATCGTGGGAACGGCACGAGGACCATGTTGGGAAGCCAGCAAGCCCGTCCATCCCCAGAGCCCATCTCTGCAGCACCAGCACGCACAAGCCATTACCCTCCGGTCTGGGTGCTGGGACAGGACTTGCCAGTGAGTGCACAGGCAGGGAGCTTTCTGTCGGTTACCATGCAATGGCGTTGTGTACAGGGGCATTGCAATAAAACCATTAGAAAGTTATTAGAATTCTTTAGAGTTTAGAATTTCTGGGTTTAAATGCTGTCACAGCACTGTAAAGCAAATATCCACAGGCTCAGAAACAGAAAGTAACTTTCAAGACCATTGCATTCAACAGAAAGGCCCTGATTTTCCTATGAAGCTTCAGACAAGCCAATTATTAACAACAATAACAAAAAATTTAATTAATTTTCCTTATAATGGGAGATTAAGCAATAGAATACATAAATATTTTTAATTATACATAAATCATGAAGCTGCTTTCACTGTCTTGTCCAGACTCTACAAGTTACAGGGAATGCCAGAGGAAAGATTAAAATGCCATTGTACAAATTTATATTCAAAATTAAATTCATACTCACATGAAGCTGATCATGTAGTAGATATACTCAGATTTCTGTTGTGAAATAACTTATCAAACAATTACCCTAATGTTGTCCCGGCCTCTAAAATATACCTAACATTTCCAGTAACAGTTGTGCCAGCAGAAAGATCCTTCCCAAAATTAACAATTATCCAAAATTATCTGAGCTCTTGTATTTGCCAAGAATGACTAATGTCACTTTCAATTATGTTGAGTTGCAAAAATGAAGTTGCTAAAAGTATAACTTTTGATGACCTAATAAGTGAATTTGCAAAAAAGCAAACCAGAAAAATCTTATGATTAAGATACCACATTAATAAAGTATTATCATTTATTGTATTATGTAATATTATGACACCAAAAGCATTATTTTTTGCATGTATAAGTTTATGCTGCTATTCATATAATACTATTATGTCTATTATGCTTATAAGTAATAGATCATTTAAAGAAGAAGTTTTCTATTTTAGTACCTTTGATAGCACTTTCCTGCTCTGTGGACATGGGCCTGCATTTGTGTTTTGCACTGGGCCATGCAAACAGCCCTACCACCAACTACTTCCCAGAGGTAATGAAGCCACCACTGCCCTTTGTAAATAAGGCCATGCATCTATCTCTTAGGCAGCTGGTCTTGGGAAGGAAAATGGCCCATTCACAGATGAACTGGGGACCTGTGTCCTCACTGTCCTGGGCCACAGCTGAGCAAAGACAAAACAACGCCTGGCCAGTACGGGCCTCCTCTCTGTGGACCACAGCAGGACTGCCAGCCCCCCAACACACAGACTCTGTGGCAATTTATGGCTGAGAGCATCACCCCAGCCTCCCCATCCTCTGTCCACATTTGCTCCTTCTCTTTAGGGAACAAGATTGAATTCCCATGGAGGGAACTCAGGATATATTCTATTTTCGTTATTCGGACTCCATCAACCAGTGTCTCAGCCTTTCCCTCTGAATCCTACTTGGAGATTCCTGGTCAGACACCAAGGAACTCTCCCCGGGGTCATTTCACTGAGGTTGCCTGAGTCAGAAGGGCAATGGATGAAAGCCCTTCAGGCACTTAAGGATGACTGGGAGGAAAAGAAAGTCAGCCTTACAGTGAGGGGCTTGGGGACAGAAGCTGCCCAGGTGATGTTCCCCTGTCCTTCAAGACAAGGCAGGACAAACAGATCCTGCTGACGAGGCCATTTCCTTTGGATTGTTTCACTTCATTTCACACAAAACACATTTGGCAACTTTCACAAACTCACAACCACAAATGGGATTGCACGCAGATTCTCTGAACACTGGACCCTTCTCCAACTGCCACTACCATGCAGTTTTACAACTTGATCACTTCCTGTCCTGTTTCCTGCTTCCATGCATGTATATCACAAGCTCCTCGAGGACAGAGACTGTATGTTCCTCTTCTTGTGTTCCCAGACTCCAAGTATAACAATACCGTAGCTGTTAGAGCACCTACAACCCACTTTCCCATTCACAAACTCATCAGTCCTCACAGACACACCCCACAAGCCAGGATAATGCTCATTTCACAGAGAAGGGTTCAAGGCCTGGAGAAAATCTCCAGTTTGCCTGCAGTTCCCCAACTGCTAAAGGGCAGAGCTGGGACTCCATCACAGACCTGAGTCTGTTCTATCGCATCTCTGTGGAAGGGGCCATCTCTAACAGGGCAGGCAGTGCTCTTTTCTGCACACCACCTAGCACATCACATTGCAAATACAGATACTTCAGAGAGACCTCGTGGTGATAGATGTTCACAACTCTGAGAGTGCTTTTTTTTCCTTCATGGCAACACATCCTAAGAGCACCTCTCCTGTTACTCCATCTGCATTGCTTTGGGAATGCTGAGCCTGTCAAGGACTTTGGCCTGGAGGGGATGGAACTCTCTAGAACTCAGGTTTTGAGGTGGCCTCACACTTTCTGCATTTTTCTGGAGTGGAATGGGCAGCAGCAACAGCTGGAAGTAGGCTGTCTACACTTTTTGTGAGCAGCAGCTATCCATAAACCATGGCTTCTGCTTCTGACCCTAAGATGAGGAAAATGTGGAGTTGTGATCCTCCACAGTGGGTAGAGGTTGGTGGTAAGTGGTCACAGCCAATTCTTGCATCTGACTAGCCTGGATAAATCCTTCCCATTGATCAGCCACCAGCAAGCAAGACTCAACTATAAGAAGAGGGTGTACTCAGCCCACATGAAGGTGCACCTACAGTACCCAGCTTAGGTGATAGGGGAGGCTGTGCCACTGGACAGTACAGGACACTTACTACATTAGGTCACACTACCAAGACATGAAATTAAAGCAGCTCTGCCTAATACATAAAAACAAACACAGGGAAGCTGCCAAAACAAGGAGACAAAGAAATATGGCCCAAATGAAAGAACAGGTCAAAACTCTAGAAAAAGAACTAAACAAATGGAGATAAACAATCCATTAGATGCAGAGTTCAAAATACTGACTATAAGGATGCTCAAGGAACTTAGTGAGGACCTCAACAGCATAAAAAAGATCCAGTCAGAAATGAAGGATACACTAATTGAAATAAAGAACAATTTACATGGGAAACAATAGTAAAGTGGATAAAGCTGAGAGTCAAACCAATGATATGGAACATAAGGAAGCAAAAAGCAACCAATAAGAACAACAAGAAAAGAGAATCCAAAAAAAAAATGAGGATAGTATAAGCAACCTCTGGGATAACTTCAAGAGGTCCAACATTCACATCACAGGGGTGCCAGAAGGAGAATAAAATGAGCAAGAAATCGGAAATCTATTTGAAAAAATAATGAAAGAAAACTTTCCTAATTTGGTGAAGGAAACAGACATGCAAGTCTAGGAAGCACAGAGAGTCCCAATCAAGATGGATACAAAGAGGCCCACACCAAGACACATCATAATCAAAATGCCAAAGCTTAAAGATAAAGAGAGGGTCCTGGCTGGTGTAGCTCAGTGGATTGAGCGCCGGCCTGTGAACCAAAGGATCGCGGTTCGATTCCCAGTCAGGGCACATGCCTGGGTTGCAGGCCAGTTCCCAGCAGGGGATGCACGAGAGGCAACCATACGTTGATATTTGTCTCCCTCTCTCCTTCCCTTCCCCTCTAAAGATAAATAAATAAAATCTTTAGAAAAAAAAAGATAAAGAGAGGATTTTAAAAGCAGTAAGAAAAAAGAAGTTTGTTGTCTACTGGAGGGTTCCCATAAGAATGTCAGCTGATTTCTCAAAAGAAACTTTGCAGGCTAGAAGGGATTGGCAAGAAATATTCAAAATCATGAAAAGTAGGGACCTACAGCCAAGATTGCTCTGCCCAGCAAAGCTATCGTTTAGAATCGAAGAGCAGATAAAGAACTTCCCAGACAAGAAAAAAAAACTAAAGGAGTTCATCATCACCAAACTATTATTATATGCAATATTAAAGGGACTTAAGAAAAAGAAGATCAAAACTATGAATAATAAAATGACAAAAATACGTATCTACCAACAATTCAATCTAAAAAACAAACTAAGCAAACAAGTGAACAGAAACAGAATCATGGGTGCAGAGAGCATTTTGATGGTTGCCAGATGGGAAGGGGTGGGGGGAATGGGTGAAGAGGTGAGGGGATTAAGAAGTATAAATAGACAGTTACAGAATAGCCATGGGGATGTAAAGTACAGTACAGGAAATGGAGTAGCCAAAGAACTTACATGCATGACCCATGGACATGAACTAAGGTGGAGGGATTGCTTGAGTAATGGGGGGAGATGGGTGGAGGGGGCAAAGGGGGGAAAATCAGGACAACTGTAATAGCATAATCAATAAAATATTTTTTAAAAAAAGAAAATGTGGAGTTGTAGCCACACTGCATGGGTGGCTACTTGTGTCTCTTATGTGTCTAAGACCAAGCAGATTTTTCCTACAAGATAGTCCTGGCTCGTTGTAATTTTAATAAAATGTTTTCACATGTTTATAACCATAGGGGTAAGAAAGGCCTATTTAAGGCACAAAAACACAGAAACCACAAAGAGAAAAAGACTAAAAATCTGGCAATATAATCCAAAATTTGCAACAATAAAAGATGTAACAATCTGCTCTGGCTAGTGTGGCTCAGTGGATTGAATACTGGCCTGCAAACCAAAGGATAGCTGGTTCGATTCCCAGTCAGGGCACATGCCTGAGTTGCAGGTCAGGTCCCCAGTAGGGGGTGCATGAGAGGCAACCACACATGGATATTTCTCCCCCTCTTTTTCTCTCTCTCTTCCTCTCTCTGTAAAAATAAATAAATAAAATCTTTTTAAAAAGATATAATAATGTTAAATAAAGTGACATTAAAATATCTACAGCATGTGTAACTGGCAAAGGATTAATATTCAGTATGTCAGTGAGTCTTACAGTTAATTAAGAAAAAGGGGAAGAACTTAATTAAAAGGAGACAAGACTTATAAAGAGGCACCTCATCATAAAATAAACAGCAAACAGCAAAGGAAAACATGCCAAATTCACAGTAAACAGACAAATACAATCAAAACACTAAAATATTGCTTGTTTATCAAATTAGCAAACCTTAAAAAAGAATAATAATATCCAGTGTTGACCTTTAGCTATATTTACCAAGAAAAAACAGAGAAGATGCAAATAAAATTATAAATGAGAGAGGAGACATCACAACTGATACCACAGTGATACAAGAATCGTAACAGCCACTTGAACAATTATAATTGGACAATCTAGAAAAAACTGGATTTATTCCTAGAAATATAAATCTACCAAGACCGAAATATGAAGAATTAGAAAATCTGAACAGACCACTGAGTAAGGAAATTAAATCAGTAATCAAAAACCTCCCAACAAAGAAAAGCCCAGGAGGAGATCACACCACTGGTGAATCCTACCAAACATTTAAAGAATTAATGCCAAATCTTCCCAAACTCTTTCAAACAATCGACCTGAATAAACTTCTAAAAAAAAAAAAAAAACCAGAACAAAAAGCCACATACAAATGAATGACTAACAAGTACATGAAAAAGTGCTCAACATCACTAATCATCAGGGAAATGCAAATCAAAACCACAATCAAATGCCACTCATACCTGTTAGAATGGCTATTATCAAAAAGACAAGAGATAAGACAAATAGTATAATCTCCCTTAAATGTGGAATCTTAAAAAGCTGAACTCATAGAAACAGAGTAGGCTTGTGGTTGCCAGGGGCAAGAGGGTGGGGACAATGAAATATTGGTCAGAGTACAAACTTCTACTTAAAAAAGGGATGAGTTCTGGGGATGTAATGTACAACATGATGACCACTGTTAACAATGGTCATATTGTGTATTTGAAAGTTGTAAAAAGAGTAGATCTTAAATGTTCACACCATCACAACAATATGGTAATTATATAAGGCAATAGGTATGTTAAGTGACCTAATTGTGATAGTCATTTCAAAATATATGTACATGTAACAAATCATCGTATTTTATACCTAAAATGTACAGAATGTTCTATGTCCATTATATCTTAACAAATTGGAAGAAAAGAGGAAAGAACATGCAGTGTTGGGAGTTGGCAGTCAGGTTGCATCAGACTTTAAAATGTGTACGCTCTATGGCCCGGCAGCCTACTTCCAACGGCTAACCTAGAGAAACACTCACACTTGGGCATGAGGAAGCACATACAAAAATGTTAATCCCAACACTGTCAACACATAACACTAGAAACAACCTAAATGTCCTTTAGAAAAGGCACAGCTTAATAAGTCACTGCACAGTCCAGCAGCGACATTATGCAGCAGTTAGAAAGAACAGTGAGCACTGACCTGGAAAGGTTTCCAAGACACATGAAGTCAAAAAAGTGAATTGTTTAACCATATGCATAGTACAATCTATTTATACTTTAAACACATCTACCCACAAACCCACATATTTCCATATGTACAGATATGCACATGCAAAGGGACAGAAATAAGTCCAGAGGAATACATGCTAGGCTGACGGTAACCGTTCTCTCTGGTAGGGAAGTGGGCCTTCAAACCCAGGAGCGAGGGGACTTTTGTTATGACTGCTCTGTTGGTTGATGTTTTTACAAGAAATATATACTCGTACATTACATGTGAAATTTTTTAAGAAAAAGGAAAAAAGAACTGCTTCGGTGCAGGGCAGCTCAAGGACAAACCTACAAAACTCATTAGGCCTGCCTCCCCTTTCGGGGCACAGGCAGCCTGACTGCGGTGTGGAGCGGGGACCGCGTAGAGAAAAGGAACCACCACCTGCCAGTGTCAGCCCCGCCCAGAAGACAGCATGTTTTTCTTCCCAGGTGGATTTTTCCTGACTTCCTGACACCCCCTGTAGACTAAACCTTTCCCCAAAGCCCCTTCACCTGTCTTCCCTCCCTTTCCTTATTTGATCCCACTGTGTTTACCTGTTTGACTGAGGCCAGCGTCACCTCTGCTTTTGTATCCTTAAATTATAATTCTTATAAATAAGACTTGGAAAGTACAATAATGCATCAGCTGTGTGTCATACCAGGATTCCTACTTCTAAGAAACTCCCCAAATTGACAGATGTTATTTTCTTTTCCACTGTGCCTCAGGTCGGGTCCCTGGGAAACAGACTCTGACTCTGAGATTCACATGCAAGTGGTTTGAGGGGGCCAGCTCTCAGCAGCAAGACCTCTAGGGTCGCAGAGACATGTTGGGGTAGAGGATGAGCCTGGGCTATGACGCACTCCCAACAAGGGCCTACACTCAGCCCCCTAGGAGCTCGGTCGCTGAGACGGCCCTTTGGAGTTGCCTCCAAATGAGGAGAGTAGGCTGGGCCTTGGCATCCCTACATGGACAGGTCAGTGGACGTGGGCTGTCTCTAGGGAGATGGTAACTTTGGCCCAAGCAACTCCCTTCAGCTGGGAGGCCAGTCCTGGGCAGACTCAGCTGTGGTGGCAGCCTCAGCCCTGAAGGGGAATCTGGAGCTCAGTACGCATTCATCTCTGAGGTTGGAGGAAGTGAGGAATAGCTACATGAGTTTATCTCCATTTTACAGAGAGAAACAGAGTTCTTTCTGGTATAGCCCCGACAGTCAGCCACCAATGGGAGATCCTGGGTGCCCAACTCCCTCTTTAGGACTTAGGAAGCTCTGTTTAGAGGGGAAAATATCTAAATTATTGAGGGGGAAGTGCTTTGACCAGAAACAGGGAGTAACGTTTTGAGTTTAAATGCCCTGGTAATTATCTTGTTTCAGCATGCGTATCTAGAAAGAAGTTAATTCACAGTAAATCCGGTCCACTGCTTGAAAAGTAGAGACGAGAGGAGGAACCCTGCATTTGTGCTGCAATAACACCTTCGCTGTCTGGAATTAAGCCCCCTGGCTCTCTCCCGTGCCAGTCCCTGCAGCCTGTCTGCTTCAGGCCCTGGTGCATGAAGTCCACGTTCTTTTGAGACCCACAGGCTTCTGTCATCCTTAAAGGCTGAGCTCAGTGAGGACCCACAGTTATCAGCACAGAAATGTTTATTCTTACGCCATTCCTGCTCAGAAAGGAAGTACTGGTTCTTTCCTCACAAATTCTGAAGAAACGTGTATGGCCTTGTTTAGTCCTCATGCTTTTATTTGGTAGTTCTGGATCACCGGAGGGGAGGGAGGGAAGGCAGGACTTTGAAAAACCTGATTCCTTCAAAGCTGGCAGACTGCAAAGCTGGAGGAATGACTCAGAAAGATCTAGTGCTTCCAAACACTTGGATTTGTTGAATTCTTACTGTCTGACAGGTCCAGAGCGAAGCCCCTAACATGCACTGTCTTCTTTAAACCTCACAACTCAAAGTGAGTAATAATATTCTCTGTTCTATAAGTACTGGTATTATTTGTTTTACAGATGGGGAAATTGAGGTTCAGAGAGGTTAAGTAATTTGCCTGAGGTCTCAGAGCTACCAGGTAACAGAAAGGTTTCAGTCCAGGTCTGGCTGCTTGCAGAGCCGCCAAAAAGGAAGGAATCTTTGCAAAGACTCAAACAGGTCATCCAGGACAGAGAGAAATAAGAGCCACAGTGTGGAGCATCAGGGAGGTGATGCATGCCGTCAGTCTGAACACCAGGTCAGCACAGAGACAGATGCCCAGGGGCCACACGGATGTCCTGGGCCTTCTATTTGTCTTCGCTGTATAAAAAAATCAAGTATTTAATTCCCTAAATAATTATATAACATTATTTTAGTGATTTTAAAAAGAAACATTTGCTATTTATTATATGTACTAATATTTATTGAATATTCTTACATTTTTAATACAAATAAATAAGTATAAAGATATGCAGGAGGCAACTGGACACTGTGGGAGGAGGGGCACTGGGTGGGAGCCATTTCAGAGGTTTACCTTTGTCTTTACAGTTTATAAATTCTTCAGCTTAGGGATGGGTACAATATTCATTATGTTATTGTCTCTACAAAAGGTAAAAAGAATAATGTAATATCTTCTGTATTGTTAAATAGCTCGTAATTAATTTTTTAAAAGAAAAGTATATAGATAAGAAAGCTGATAATAGCTAACCAGCAGCACAGTATTTAAACTTGTACTTGGTGTCCACATTTATTCTGATCCTTACTCTAACTTGAGGCATTATATAGCTTAAAATAGAAAGTGTGCATTAATCAATTTGCAAGTTCTTGAATAAAGACTCATTATAGAAAAAAGACGGGTGCGCATGTGCAAAGGCTGGCCCACGTGCTGCGTCTGCAGTCTGCTCTAGTGACAGAGGTATCTGCCGTGTTCCTTGTCAGCCACCTTGATCCTTTAAGGAAGTAGGACAGAATTATAAATACATACGCAATGTACATGCAGGACTGTACTGTATGCATATCTTGTCAGTATATGTACAACCCTGCATGTACATTAATATGTATAGATAACAAGGACTTTAACAAAATAATGCCATTAGTATACCACATATAATAAATAATGTGTTTGATTTTCCTGATTGACTTTAAAAATATCTTTTTATCACTGGTTTGTTCGAATCAGTAAAAGAATACTTGGAGCTTTAAAAAGCATTTTAAAAAATACTTTTGAAAAACATCCTAGCTGTGGCCCGTAAGCCAGGTTGTGCTTCAGATTCCAACCTGCCAATCACTGTGCCTCCCGCCCCCTGTTCCCCACCCCCACCCCCATTCACTTGACGCCCCGCCCTTCCTTCTACCACAGCCTTTCCCTCACCAGTCACGGAAGAGTAGACTTCTCCGGCCAAACACTTGGGCTCCACAGGGCCTTGCCCCTGTCCCAGGACTTGTGCTAGTCCTGAGGACATCCCTAGCTCTCCTGGACTGCAGATAACCCAGCTGCCTGTGCCTAAGATTTGATTGCAAAAGAGCTCGAGGCTGAATTCCTGCACAAGGGGCAGTTGAGAATGAAGCACAGAAACCAGATGTGAAGAGCACACTGCTTCCAGGGGGTAAAAGCCCAGTGATGCCCGAGTCTCCCATGCAGTCCATTCCCCGAAGAAAGTGGAGTACTGGGATACCAGTAGTATGCTTGGCTTCTTGTGGCCTCAGGGCTCCTGTGCCAGCCCCTCACCAGAAGGCCTGGCTGGGAAGCACGCGGTCACTATGCGGCCTCTAGCTCCACGTGAGCTCGGCACAGGACCGGGCAGGCCAAGAAAATGACCTTCAGACAACAGGGCTCACGGCCACGACCAAAACGTTTCTTTCAAGTATTTTTTTAATGCTTTTTAAAGCTCTAAGTGGTCTTTTACTGATTCGAACAAACAAAAGGTATTTTTTAAAGAGATATTTTTAAAGCCAATCAGAAAAGAACACATTATTTATTATAGTATGTGTTGGGTGTGCTAATGTATTATTTTGTTACAAGTCCATGTCTTTTTAAAAACCTATTGAAGTATGTATGAGTGGAATGATATGACACCAGGAATTTACTTTCAAAACACCAACAAAACAAAGCGGAGCTGGGAAGACAAGATGAAGCCAGATGGCGGCGTGCTCACTGCTGAGGCTGGGTGACGGGTGTACCGGGATCCATGACATGGTGCCTTCCACTTTCCTGTGTGCTTGAAGCTTTATAATAAAAATTAAGTGTGGATGGACCAAGAGGGTATTATGGGAAGTGAAATAAGTCAGACAGAGAAAGGCAATCACCGTATGATTTCACTTATATGTGGAATCTAAAGAACAAAAAGAAAACTAACAAACAAAATAGAAACAGACTCACAGATACAGACAACAGACTGATGTTTGCCAGAGGTGGGGAAGGGGTTGGGAAACTGGGTAGAAAAGGTGAAGGGATTGAGAAGTACAAACTGTTAGTTACAAAACAGCCACAGGGATGGAAAGTAGAGCACAGGGAATGTAGTCAATAATACTGTGATAGCTGTGTATGGGGCTGGGGGACACTCTGTAAAGTATATGATTGTCTAACCACTATGCAGTACACTTGAAACTAACAAAAATAATACTGAATGCAAACTGTAATTGAAAAATAAAAACAAACAAATGAAACTAGCCAATTGGCTGAAAAAATAAATAAGAAGTTAAAGATGAATACAGGGTGGAGCAAAAGTAGGTTTGTGTCCTTTCTTGCCTAGGCTCTGACCACAGCCTTCCCAGAGGTGTCCTTGTCGCCCTGCCCAGACCGCCTACCCCACTGTTGGCAGGGGGAAACTTAAACTCCCAACTGCCTCCTACCAGCTCAGCATCCCCTGAGGTTTCCACCACCTGTACAATGACATCTCACATCCCTTAGATGGGCCAAAGCCCTGGATGGCCTCATCCCTCCACCCCTGCGTATTCCAGCAGCTCCCCATGTTCTGTTGGCCTGCATGCCTTGTCACATGGCCCAGCCTGGACAGAACACAAAACCGTCCCTTCTGCCAGGCTCAGTTTGAGGTGCCTTCTCCAGAGGCGGTCCCCATGGCCTTTGGACCTACATGCACCATGCAGCACCCTCTACACCCTCCTCACCCCCACTAATCTGTCACCTCTCCACAGCGGCATCTAAGCCTTCAGTTTTGGGAACTGGAGTGCTGGAGACAGATATTGAGAGTGATCCGATGTTGGCAATAATTGCCTTAGGAAAGTGGAGATAAGGAGGGCTGTGAGGGATGAGAGCTGAGCCCCAGACACATCTCTCTGGGCTGGCACCGGGATTCCTGACCCATCCCAGTGTGGAAAGAGGGTCAGAGGTGATCTCTGAAGATAGAATAGTGATACTAGCCTCTCCCTGAAGAGCCCTGGGGAAGGCTTATTTTGTCATGGATGGGAAAGCTGTATGGAGATTAAAACACACAAAAAAAATAGAAAGAGGTTCTTGCCCTTAATAATTAAGAAGATAGAACAAGCATACATAGAAAAGGATGTAAAAACATTGGATGTCCTGTGATTTGTCCAGCGTCTTAAAAGGAACAACAAATTAATGTGACTTATAAGACAAATTGGCACCAAATTAAGCACATGCTCATTGAGTTCTTACAGGGTACTCAGCGTTGTTCGAGAGCTATGAGATACTGCAAATGAACCTAAGTCCCCTGTCCTTGTCCACAACTGTTAACACTCATACTGGGGAAGCAGAGCCACACACATGAACATGCTGGGGAATAAATGGATCACTAGGTGGGGAGGACCTGTTGGAAAATTCATAGGTACCTGGAACAGAAGTTCCTAAACTTTACTGTGTACACAGAATACCCAGGGGTCTTGTTCACATATGGATTCTGATTCAGTAGTTCTGTGGGGGAGCTCAAGATTCTGCATTTCTCCAATGTTCTGAGAGGAGGCTGCTGCTGCTGGCCTGGGACCCATTTTTAAGTAGCCAGGACCTTAGTGAATGGAGAGAACCAGGTAAGCTGGAGAACTCAGGGGAGCTTACATAAACAGAGGGCCAGGACCTGAGGCAAGGTGGACTGGCCCAGGCAGGGGGGGGCTTCCAGCTGGGGGTGTGGCCTGAGCAGTGACCTAGAGCAGCAGTAAGCGCACAGGTGGGGAGAACCACATGCCCAGGAAGTCGGTACGCTGGGACTGAAAATTCTCATTAACCAGCAGCAGGAACTGAAAGGGATTAAGCTATGTGGAATGTTAAATGCCAGGCTGAGGAGTTCCAATTTATTTTAAAAGGGAATAAAGAGCTGGGATTGGTTATTGAGTCAGACTTTGCTGGCACATTCAGGAAAAGTAGAAGGAAGGTAAGGAATGTACATTCATGCAGAGGATAAGGCGAAATGGAGTCCCGTTTCTCTCACCGCCTACTTTAAAAGATTCAGTTCAGCTCCTTGCACTGGGTCCCCATCCGCCACCTTCCATCCTCATGCCTCAGTTCAGGCCTTGCTCTCTGAATCCTTGGCTCTGGAAACCTATTAACAGGAGGACTAAGTGTCAGATGATCCATGAACATGAGGAAAGGAAACTTCTTCTGCGGTTCTGTGGAGCCTTTCTTTCTCTCCATGGATGTATAAACAATTCAACAGCACATGATAAAAGTGAGGGAGGGGGGACCCCCATTAATTTCCTTGAGGCAAATGATAAGCTGGCAGGTTTGGCTCTGTGGGAGGAGATAAACACTGCAAACGAGGCCAAGTGACTGTTGAGATCCGAGCCTGGTACGGATGCAAATTAAAATAAAAACTATATAAACAGCAGCACAATCGCACCATTCAGGGCTCCGTCATTAGCAGCCAGCTCTCCAGGGCCATAGCCCACAGAGACAACTTCCCTTTCTTCTCCCTGCTCACTAATTTCCAAGCTGGTCAACAAAAGGAGGCAAAGGACAAAAGCAGTTCTAATTGATGAGGCTCTGGGAGAGGGTCGTTGGGGAGATTCATTCTATGTGTGCAAATGAAAAAGCAAATGTGATGTGTCAGACCAGCTGAGGACAGCCTCCTGCTGAGGACTGTGGAGGTGCCTAGTTCCTCCTGTCAAAGCTCATCACAGCCAGAGGACAACCCAAGAGTCACGTCCACCAGCCCCAGCTTCCAGGACCAGAGAGCTCCAAGTTCCCAAGATGCTGCCTTGCACAGGCAGACCCCATTCAATAGCCACCCGTGATGAACACTCACTACCGCAGCAGCCTCCGCCCTTGCCTGCAGAGGACAGAGCTCCTTCATCGGACTGTTATGACGTCTCATTATGGTGGGCAGTCATTATGGTGAGTAGACACCGCTTTACCAAAGCCCACCTCTTAGCCAACATTCAGGCTCCAGCAGGGAACCTCTACTCACAAACCACAGGTTTCCCCCATTTTCTTCCCCTTTGGCCGACATTCCTGATCAGCTCTGTGACTCCAAATGACAGGGCTCGCCAACAGGTTGTTTCGCCCACATGCCCTGCTCTCCAGCTGTGAAGATTTCTTCAGTCTTCCAGATTCCGCCACATTCAACCTCCAGCCCAGGCTCCTCCCTACGCTTGAACTTCCTACAAGTTCCCTGCTGCACGTCTATCCTCTTAGCCTTGCAACCTCTGTTTTCTTATTTTAAAATGGGATGATAATCTTTGCTGTCCTTATGTCACAGGCTATGAGGAAACTCAAATGAAATGAAGCACATGGGAGCAACTCTAAATTGTATACATGTATTCACCGAAATGTCCTGATTGAGTTATAGCCCTGGGTCGTTTAGTGACTGCCAAAGTCTCCCTCTGTATTATTAAATGAGAGAATTGTTTCTTTTTCTTTTTCCAGCCAATAGGACAGATGAAGATTCTTGCACATCAACACCAAAATGAACATGCAACATGTTTAAATTATGGAAGTTAAAACAGCCACCGTGAGCCTTTCCCCACCTTGACCCCTCAGTGTTCCCCAGAGCGTCTCCCACGCACATGCCTGGTACTCACTCTCTGCGTCCTCAGTTTCTGCTTCTGGGCCCACTGTTCTGACCTCAGGTGGAAAGGCGGGTGCCTGGAAGAGAGAAAGACCAAGGAGAGTAGTGAGGTTGGGAGTATTCCTTTTCTCTAAATGTAAGTGTCACTTTACTTTGCCACTTAGGGAAGATTTCATCATTTAGAACATGGGCTATTCTTGAGTCTAATTGTAAATGCTGTGCTTTCCCAGCTTATACACTACAAAACGAAGGAGCAGCAGAAAGAGGAGAGACATAGGAAAGTCCCGTACCAGGCTGCCCTTGCACCCCTCCCCAGCCACAAGTGGTCACTGAGCTGCATGGCTAGTCTCTCATTTCCCCTGCTGATAAGGAGAAGGGAGGGATTATCTACATGGACAGCCCCTGGCATTAGGGGACAAAAAACCCCAACACTGTTTTCTTCAGCACTTCCAAGCTCTGGCTGCATAAGTCCAGGCAATGTTGGTGAAGAATAATAACATGGGGTTGATATGCTCCCATCTTAAAAGTCTTTTCCAAATGACACTCACATCACAACCTTTTTAGTTGCCTAGGACTGGATAACAAATTACCACAGCTGGGTGGCTTGAAATGACAGAAATTTACTCTCTGACACTTGTCCAAGTGAGAAGTCCAAGATCAGGGTGTTGGCAAGATCGGAGGCTCCGAAGGGAAGCCAACCCCTGGCTCCACGGACCAGGCCCAATCTCAGGCACGCTTTGGCTTGTGGCTATGCCACCTAATTCCCGCCTGAGATGTCACAGGACCTTTCCTTTGTGTTTGTGCATCCTCTCCTCTTGTAAGGACACCTGTCAGTCCACCCAGGGGCCATCCTATGTCCAGAATGATCTCTCCTCAAAATCTTTACATCTGCAAAGATCTTTTTTCCAAACAAGTTATCTTCACAGATTCCTGGGGACCACTATTTAATCCACTACAGCACCCAAACAAAGGGAAAGAGTGAAAAGGAGGAAAACACACTGAGCCTCTGTCCAAACCTGTAAGAGTCCATGAGACCAGGTAGGGACTGGAGTTATTCAGCCATGTTATGGTAACAAGGGCCATGGGTTACTGATTGAGCTTTTAGCATGGCTGTAGAGGGGAGAACAGATGCTAACTTGACGTATGCCCTCCACTGAAACCCACAGAGGGCACTAGGTGGCTGGAATGACAGAGTCACAGGGAAAGATCCGTGTCATCAGTATTTCTCTCCACTCATGTGCACCCTTCCTCCCACCCCACTTCTACCTGCTGGGTAACTTACTGCCAACCCAGAGCTCTTTACCTGCCTGGGGGTGTGAGCGGCTTGGGCTGAGCCCTGAAATACTCCCAGCAGGCTGTGTGTCCAGCATGTCGCCCTGCTGCCCTGTGGAGGTCATCCAACTCGGTTCATTCGGGGACTGCCCAAGTGACTGCCCTTCCACAACTCGTCTGTGAACACAGGATTCAGCATTTAACTTTCTTCTGCTGCCATTAAGGTTTTCAAAAGGAAAATCTATAACTCAGTTAACAAAATCCAATCTAAAGAACAGAAAAAGGCTTACCAGGTACTAGAATTAAAAGTTCCTTCCTCTAAGGAAGAAAATATTGAATGAATCACCATTCCCAAGTTTCAAAAGAACAGTTCCTTAAGTTCCTTAATGTCACCAATAAATCCTGCCAGTTGCATAAATAAACAGAGAAAATGTGTCCATGATAGTTACCAAGAAAACTTCTGAGACCTGAGATGTACTTTGGTCAAGGCCACCTCTCTGATCTATGTCTTCTTTGTCAGGCCTGGAACCCATTAGCAGTTGAAAGTCAAACATTTTCCCACAGGGTGAAAAAAAAGGAAGTCTGGCAAATGTGGTCTAAAACAGTTTGTGCCTGAGTTAAGGGGCTGAACTTCAGCATGTACTTAATGAGTATGTACCTTGTGCTGTTCGCTCTGACAGATGCTAGGGACTTAGCCATAGATAGCAATTCAAATGTGCCCCTGCCGCCATAGAGCAAGAGAGAGGAAGGGGGACGTTAAATTGACTGTTACACAAATAATTGTAGTTGAGCTAAATGCTACAACGCAGGAGTTTGGGGTGTCATGGAGGCACACGATAGGGCCCTTTGCACACTGCAGGTGATTTGAATGGAAGCACAGGCCATAGGCATTTTGCCCCCAGTGATAATGAACCCCCTGAGGGTCTCCTCTGAAGGGTTTACACACTCTCCCACTCTCTCAAGGACAGCAGATGGAGGTCCTTTCCCCTCCATGAACTATAAGTATTTGAAGGAAATCTTCAGACAGCTTTGGGGACTGTGTCCCAATAAGCCCAGAGGGGACCCTAAAGCCCCTGAGTGTGGGAGAGGGATGCTCTTGGATGGACGAATGCAACAGAAGTGGGTCCCCGGAGTGGAAGTCAGAAAAGAAGACTCTAACCACCTCATACTTATTAGGATGGCTATTATCAAACAAGCCAGAGAACAAATATTGGCAAGGATGTGGAGAATACCATCGTACATTCTTATCGCTGGTGGAAATGTAAATTGGTCTAGCCACTACAGAAAACTGTATGAAGGTTCCTCAGCAAACTGAAAATAGAACTATCCTATCATCCAGCAATCCCACTTCTGGGTATTTATCTGAAAGCATTGACATCACGATCTCAAAAAGACATCTGCCCTCCCTCATTAACTGCAGCGCAATAGCCAAGATATGGAAAAAACCTAACTGGCCATCAGCAGACAAGCGGGTAAAGAAAATGTGGTACACACATACAATGGAGTATTATTCAGCCTTTAAATAGAAGGAAATCCTGCCACATGTGACGACCTGAGGATATTATGCTGAGTGAAATAAACCAGTCACAGGAGGACAAACATTGCATGAATCCACTCATATGAGGAATATTAAATCGGCAAACTCACGGAAGCAGACAGTGAATGGTGGTTGTCAGAGGCTGGGAAGAGGGGGTGACAGGGAGTCGCTGTTCGGCAGGAACATAAGATCTCAGCCATGCATGACGAGTGAGTTCTAGAGATCTGCTGCACAGCACTGCGACAGCGGTGCACCACACTGCAGACACTTCAAAGTTCGGCAAGAGGCTAGGTCTCCCGTTAAGTGTTCTTATCACAATAGAAGGAAGGAAGGAAGGAAAAGAAAATAAGACTTAAGATCAAGGGTTAACAAACTCATGGCCTATGGCGGGGGGCAAATCTAGCCCTCTGCTTGTTTGTTTGTTGTTGTTGTTTGGAAATAAAGTTTCATTGTACACTCATTTATTTATGAATTGTCGATGGCTGTGGCAGCAGTACAATGGCAAGTTGAGTAGTTGTGACAGAAACCATGACCTACAAAGCTGAAATTCCTGACTACCTTGTACAAGGGTGTCAGCTGTTGGTCATCTTGGTATTCTCCACATTCTGGCTTTGATATTTTCCTACTGGAAAACTTACAATATTTCCCCACTGCCTACTAGTCCATCACTTTATCCAGAGACCTGTTTGCCTTATTTGCCACAACTGTAATTCACATGTCCCAAGGTTGCTGTGTTCAGTAAGGCAATCAGCAGACTCATGTGGCTGATTAAATGTACATTTACACTAACTACACACACCTCGCTTTAGATTCCTCAGAGCTCTCTCCTCACACCAGAATGCATCAAACATTTCCACTTGGACCATTTTACAGGGAGGAAGGCCAAAACCCCAACCATAAGTTCATGTGCTAAGAACACCAGAGTGCACCTTTGACCAGGCTCCGTCTTGGACACGTCACTCTATTTAGCCCTCACACCAGCCTCGTCAGATAGGAAGAACCATCCTCTCCTCACACACAAGAAAACAGAGATGAAGAGATGTTAAGGAAATTGCTAAAATGCAGAGCAATATTTAAACTTAGGTCTGCCAGTCTATGTACTTTATCACCACATTCACTATGCTGCTGCTTAAAACTTTTCTATAGAATTACAGGAAGAATTCCATCACTTTGGATAAAAAGATGATCAGTAGGAACTATACCAAGTGAATCCACTGTGTACCACGGGTAGCATCAGGCTGCCCCCCGTAGCTCACTGCCGCTGCTGGTTCCTTGGAGCCTTGGAGCCTTGGAGGGTCAGTTGCAGTCTGCTTCCTTTTTGAAGCCTTGCAGTAAGGGTGCAGAGAAGGGGGAACCATTCAGAGGAATGTTTGCCTTATTATAAGGCCATCAAAGACTGCAGTGCTCTCTGCAGTTTTTCATTTCCCCATCAGCCATACTCTAAACACTCCTGCTTCTCATCTTGTTGAAGGAACCAGGATTGTGAGGCAGTTCTGGAAACCACATCAGCCAGGGACAGCCGTGAACCCAGGGGTGTCTAGTTCAGAGAAAACAAGACCTGATGACAGCCTGCTAGCGGTGAGTTGTTTCTTCCGGAAAGCTTGCCACATTGTGAAGAGCAGCCTTCTGTATGCTCCGTTAGGGTGGAGAATGAAGACCAATAGTTGGAAGTAAAATGAAAGCATATTTTTGGCTCAAAAGTTGAAAGAATGTTCCAACTGGAAATCCCTAACAATAGAATGAACTGCTGAGATAGTAAGTCCACCCAACCCTGAAGTTATCCAAGGAAGAGCTAGATGATGCCTGTCAGGGGTGCTGTGGTGTAGATTTCTGTAAAGCATAAAAAGTGAAGACTAGTTCACCCCTAGGGTCCCGTGCAATTCAAAGAGCCCACAACTCTGTGAACAGAGACCAATATGAAGACCGTAGTGAGAAAAATCAGTGCCGTGGACCTCTTTGCTCTTTCCAACTCCCTCCACATTCTGATCACATCTTACTAAAAGCTGGTGCCTGCTCTCAACAAGTCCCCAGGCGTCTAGGGCCCCAATCCAAGACTAACCAAGTCCTTATGATGTAACTATAAGAAGAATGATTTTTCAGTTTGTCAATAGAAATTGTAACTTACAGTTTCTCTGGCTTTGGAACAGGGAACAGTTGGTCAAAATAGTAATGTCAACTGATATTTATACTAAACTTTGCCATTTACAGGGGGCCCTATGATCCGATTAATCTTCACAACTTCCCCGCAAAGGAAGCCAGCCACCGTACTCATGTGCACAGTACGAGGTTCCCTGCTGCCCCACCGCTCCGAACGGCTACAGACCTAAGACTGACCCTGCGAAGACAGTGTGGGTCACATTGGTAGATACCATTTGACCAATGCCCTATAGAGACAAGCTGAGAATTTAGGGCTATTAGTTAAAATGTGTTTGCCATTTTTATAATGCAGGTGGTCACTTCAGCACGTGGGGCCTGGCAGAAGTGAATACGTTGCTCAGAATGTCATGAACTTACAGCATACACTGTGTACGAGCCTGCCAGTGTTTTCCAGCACTGAAATTTTTAGAATGAGTTTCACTTCCTAAGGGTGCATTCATCTTGGGAGGCTGGAAACTGCAACGGATAATTATCAAGGCTCATGCCATTTAAATACAGGCTGTCATTGTTCATCGCTCATATCACCGGTATTGGATTTTACATCCTGTTTTTCCATCAGGTCTGGGCTGAATCATCTTCTCTTCTGTCACAACACTGGCCTTCGGAGGCACCAGAAGGAAAACCACCTACAAATGTTAGTTAACCTACATGCTGATTAGAGGATGCTCGCAAACGATCCTGCTCCAGTGTCACTGGGCTTCTGTTAGAGTGATTAATGAGCCTGTGAATCACTGGAAATAGCCACCTCTGCTTCTAAAACTGGAAAACATCCCTCCTCAGATACCAGTACATACCCACCAGCCCTTAAGGCAGGCAAAGCTTTTATTTAGAGAATAGGGTTATAAGACCTATTGTAGAGATCACTTCACAAGGTATATATCTGTGTTGAATCACCATGTTGTACACCTGAAACTAATATAATATTGTAGGTCAACTAGAGGGTCCAGCAGAAGTAAGGTCTGCTTGAATGTGGCTGGTAGGGTAGACATAACAATTTATAGTTGTAATTTGAACATTTCACCTACAATGTCACATGGTGTGCTTGAGTGTGCTATTGCTATGTTACAGAATTACCTGCTTATGATTTTGTGATAAAAGATTTTGTCAAAAAAGGGGGTGCTATTTGTGCTGGACCCTGTAAAATTTAAAAAATTTTAATAAAAAAAGGGATTGGTCAGACCAATATACTGTAAAGAAGGGACATTCCAAGCAGAGGAGCCATTTGTGGAAAGGCAGGAGGCGTAGAAGTGAGAGCCCCTTCCATGTCGCGAGCATGGAGCACATGCAAGGGGCCACGGGGAGGCCAGGCCAGGGGCTTGGAGCCAAAGTGCAACATCCCTCCAAGACAAGCATCAGAGAGTACCTGGCACTGCGGTCTGGTGCTGACCAAACACACATCTCCTAATTAGGAGAACAAGGAACATCAACAGCTTTTTAAATGACCAGATACAGCATGTCATTTATGAAGCAAAATGGAGTTTTTAACCCCAAAATGTATTGTCTCAGGGTCAGCTTTTCTAAAGACCTTTCTCACATTAGTCATCCCCACCCCCAACGGCCGACAGGACTCGTGTTTCACAGCTCTTCTCCCTCCCCTCCTGATCGCTGAGGGGGTGAACGGAAATGAGGCATTATGAGATTTCTTCTGAAACATCTTGTTTCACTTCCATGACAGAGATGGCAACCAGAAACACACAGGAATGGCCCAAAGATCTGCCTTGTCTCGGGAACCCTGACACAGCCGAAACAGGAAAGTCAACACGGTCTTCTTCCAGGCTAATCATTTACAAAGGTGCTGCCCTGGCCAAGCCAGGCATGTGCTTTAGGGCAGAGCAAAAGGAGGAAGGGAGGCAGAAGTTGTTGTTTTTGTTGTTTTACTAGTGGTTGGGATGAGAGCAAGCTTGTCTTAAATCCTATCCTATTGGCCTAGTGGGTGTAAGAGAAAACTACAACCATCCACATTAAAGTATTATTGATTAGAGCTAAATGTATGACTTCATTTTATTTATTTATTTTACCAGAGGGCTCCTGGAGTCAAATGCTTTAGTCCAGTCCCACTGGAGAATGTTGTGTTCTGAGGCTACCCTGAAGAAGGGACACCTTGGCCTAGCAATCAGAGGACCTGGGTGCTTTCCCTGGTTCTGCAACTCCGAATGTGAGCAAATCCTGTCTTCACTGGACCTTAGATTCATTTGGGAGAGAAGGGATGCTTTGCCTGGCTGTCTGTGTAATCCCTGCCGTCCTGGTGTCCAGGGATTCTGCACCACCTGTGCCGAAGCCAGATTTGTGGAATGACAGTGCCCCGGGCAGCAGTCATGGCACCACCACCCCGCCTCCCCCAGGACCACCGGTTTTACCTGAACCATGCCAAGTGCAATTCCCTGGGGCCATTTGCATTCACCTTTGCACTGGCCAGGATAGGGTGGTTTCAAGTATAAACAAGTATAAACAAGTAGGACAATGATCTAGGAAAGCAATGATCTCATCTGGTTAGAATGCAAGAGGAAGGTTCAATCCTCATCGGCATCACTGAGAACATTTATGGCACAAAGAGAAACAAAAACCATCAGTCACTTCCAAGGAGGCCACGACACTGCTCTTCCCACTTGGGTCACTGAGGTTGGCCAATCCCATGCTCAGCTCACAATCAACACTCTCCTTACCCATCGCCCAACCCTGCTGACTCCGCTGAGTGATGCGTGCGTGTGTCAGTTTCCCTGAGCACCTGTCACAACATGGTTCTCTCTGAGGGCAAGGGCCAGAGTTCGTTCACCTTTACCTAATCTTTATTTTCTGTACAAATCAAGTCTCAGAAATAATTAAGAGTACGCAAGACAAAGCACGTCACATTTTTCTCTGGAGAGGAGGGAAAAAGCTTTGGTTGCTCCACTAACCATCAGCTACTTGGTACAACAGAAATCAGGGCCATGCCTCCTGTTGAAGGCAAGGCAGGAAATAGAGGACACCAGCCTTGTCAAGCATGCAATGAATCTATAACCTGTAAGGTTTTCTTAGAGGTGAAATGCATTTTCCCAAGGGGCAGCTCTGCTCAATGCCAAAGCCAGTATCACCCCGGAGGCTCCATCTTCCTCCTCCCGCCACCATCTACAGCAAATGGGCTACACTTCTCCAGGAGAGGACTATTTCCAAGTTGTTCTTGCTACTGTGTGAGACATCAGGTGGATTAGAAGCAACAGAACTTGGGGCAGCGGGGAGAAATGACGGTGGCAAGTGCTGAAGGCCCAGGGGAATTGACTCACATGACCGTGTAGCGACTGGGGAGACAAAGGGCCACCCCCGTATATCCTAGCTGCCTGGAGAGAGTGTCACTAAGTTATAGCAAGGTCACACAAGTTTGGTATTGACTGCCCCATGCCATTAAAAGTATATAGTTAACATGTAAATTTAAGAAACCAAGACTATACTACAAAAGTTTAAAGTCTTTGAATTTTTTTTCAAGAGCTAAATTTTAGATACTAGGAAAAAGTATGCTATTTGGAGTACATTGTTCCCTAAGGAGGCTAGAAGACCTGGAAAACAGAACATGAACATATATAAGAACTGGCTCTAGGTTTCTGCCTTATTGTGTGTGTTCACATCTAAACAACTAAGTAAGTACTAAGGTGGTGATTACCACAAATAGGACAAAGAAAACTAGTCTCACATATACTATGTGGATGATGAATCCATAACACAGAAATGTCACAGGTATTTTGGATGTTGTATATGAAAACTCCTCCGAAGAGCTCACAAGAGGCCCTAGGGAACTCTGGTCCTGGCAATGCATTGACAGCACCAGCAGCTGCTCTCCGGGGGGCCAAAGGCTGTGATCCTCCCAGAGGGGTTGCCAACAGCCCAGCCGCTGACAGAGCTGCCAAAATCTATACTGATCACTAGACAATGCCATTTAGAGGACATCAAACACTAGAGTGATTGTGTCAGGGCATGATCTGCTAGAGCCAAACGCTTGCATTTCCAAATGGCAAGCCCTTTTCGGGAGCAGATGTACGACCGTGCAGACCTGGCTGTGCCAGGAGCCATGGAAACTGTTTCACAAGCTGCTGTCCTTAGGCAAGTAGTGCTCCTGAAGCCAGCGTGGGTACGTAATTAAGACAGGTTTCAACTCCTCACCCGCCGCACCCACCATCTGAAAGCATGCTAAAAGGACACATATGCAAGCAATATAATGAATGAAGCAGTGTTAAGAGCTTCCAACTAAGCTCTGTTGTCAGAAACCTGGGCTTTCTGGAAGCAGAGGGACACAGGCTGGATCTCCAGGCCCCCTGAGACCATTGCCTTTGTCCCCCTGACAAGTGCTCAGAGGGGGATGCAGGGGCCTTGCTGCATCCCCAAAGTGCAGGAAGCGGGAGGGACCTGGGTGTGTGATGAGACAAATCCTTCCCTTTTCTGAGCTTTGTCATCCTCCACATAGCTGCGCACCAGGAACATGCAGCCTTCCATCAAAAAAGTGGGGTGGGGCAGGGTTCAGTCTCAGATGGCATTTCAGCCAAAGGCCAAGACAAGGAAGGGTGCTGTGGCCACCACAACAAGCCCCAGCACATATCTTGGGCTTGGTGTCGGCCTGTCAATGCTGTGCTTGAACGCAGGCAATCTGCAGGCCCCTCTTCTGCTAGGAGCTGCCTCCTCTGGGCCAAGTCCATTCATTTGCCCTCAGATCTGAGGAGAGTGGCCAGGAGCAGGTGGGGTGGAGTGGAAGGGCATGGGCTTTGGAGCAGGGTGGGGTTACAACCCTGGCTCTGTCAGTTTTTAGCTGGGTTGCCTATACCCTTTCCACTAAGCTCTCTGAGCCTCAGTTTCCCCAAGTAGAAGGGGAGGACTAGTAACACCTAGCTTTCATATCTGTTTTACGAACTCAAGATACTAAAATATTTAGCAGAGTGATTGGCAATATGAGTTGCTCAGTAAATAGTAGCTATTATTACTAGTTGCTAGTAAGTTATCATTTATTAGTAGCTAATACTAACACTCATTAGTACATGGGGATGATTAAAAGGGAAGTAGGAAAAAAGATATTGGCACAAACAAGGAAATAGGCTTCACTTGTAAAGACAGATTTATTTTAACTGTCATGTAGCTGTCCCATCGAAAATCTTCACCAGGCCAAAATCCTGCCTCCTTCAAAGGTAGTAGGAGTATGTGAACATTCTTTATTGTCATTAAGTAAGTTTCCCACAGCCTTGTGATTGGCAGCAGGCAAGTTTCAACCTGTTTTTGTGAGTAGAAGAAACTGAGGTACGAAAGATGACGTATTCCCTGACTGAGAGACACCACCCGAAAATAAACCTGGAACGCCACAATCTCTCCTTTGTCTGGACTCAAACTCTTCTACAGAAGATTTATATTAGTAGAAATGCCAATTTGAAAAAAAGGCTAGTTCTACAATGTCAACCCGATGTTTTTGGCAGCCAGGAAGGTGACCTGCAGAAACCCGGCTGGTCTTCCACTGCGCATGCTCCACACCATCGTGTGTCACCACCTGTCTGGCTGATCCTGATCCTCAGAGGACTGGGCAGGCGCACAACCAGACCGAATGCTACAGCACATCCTCCTCCTGATGGCCTATGGGCCTCGCCAACAGTGGCCTACCCTGCCCTGCAGGGGACCGAGTCCACCCCAGGCGTCTGCCTACCCCTCAGATCCTGGTTCTTGTACCGCACTCTGCAGTTCTTGGGAACACACCTTCCCACCCCCCCACCCCCACCCCCCAGGCTAATTCAGATCAGGTTCACAGAGCCTGGGCTGAAAGCAGGCAGAGCGCCCCCTGCCTGTTGTGTGAAAGGAAGCTGCTTCATCAGCGGAGGGCCAGTTTCTACGGGTTTGCAGGACTCCACGCTGGGTTGTTTCCCATTTCATTAGATTATTCTCCTACGTCTCTTGGTCTAATGCCTCCTGCATACACACCCCTGGACAAGGACCTTTTCTTCTGAAACATGGTCGCTTTACCAAGTCCCGAGCGCGGCGAGGCTGAAGCCTGCAGCCAAATGGCTGCCGGAGACCACTGAACAACTCCCTTCTCTCCATGTCCTTCCTACTAGGTGAACAGCTCCATCTCCCCTAAAAGAACGGGAGGCTGGAATCCCTTGCTCATTTTGTTGGACAGTGTCCTGATCTTGTACATTTAGGAGGACAGTACAAGCAAGGCTTTTATAAACAGGCACTTGGTTGTGTGCCTAGCAGTGTCTTGAGCATAATAGGGACAAAAATATCTATTGAATAAACAAATGAATATACATTTTATCAGCATTCCTACGCTCTTATTTCATTTCTTGCTACTTTTTAATTGCACCTTAAGGAATGATATGCCAGCTTTTACAAATGCAAATTCAAATTAACTTCTTTTAGAGAAAATGTTAGAATTAAGCTATGTTCAGGCCATGCTTAGGAGAGCAAATGCAAGAACCAGAATCGTCTATCTTATTCTTATTTTCCCAGTAAAGTGACTCAGGGCACCAATGACTGCTCCCACTCCAGGGACCACAGGCCTTCTCCTGTACTGGGGGGAGGAAACCAGAGAACCTTCTTGTGACAGGTTCGAAAAAGCCAAAGAATTGAATAACCTGGAAAGGCCTCCTTGGGTCTGTCAGACTGTGCTGCCACGGTCACCAAGACACCAAGACAATAGCAACATAACAAATGTCGGCACATCAGCCCCTGGCTGGAGAGATTGCTCTCAAACCCATCTGTGCTTGGCCCCTGATCCCTTTCCTCTTCTGCTGGCTAGTTCGACCGCAGCCACTCAGAAACTGTGCACAGCATAACCGCTCCCTCTCCCCACACATTCCTCATGCCAACCTTCCTTGTAAATGTTTGCTTTAAACATAATCTGCGGCTTTACTGAGACTGTGTCCTGAGCACACAAATTTAGTCATCCAAATCTCTGTAGGGAGAGATGACACTCTCCTGAACCCTCAGTTCTTATTCCATCTTTATTCCTTAGACCTCCCAGGCCTTTCTGTTCTGATGGGGGAATTTCAGAGGCAGAGCCCCACAGAATTGCTGGGGACACAGATCACTGGCTACTTTCTTTGTAGCTTCTATGTGCTTCACACATGGGAGGGCCTTGGTAAATATTTCTAGCAAACCGGTGAACTCATTGCTCCCTGAACTCATCGGACACATTTCCACCTTTGAGCCCTTGCTCCTGCCAAGAATGCACTCTCTGCTTTTTTTTTTCCCATTTATGCAAATCCTGACTGTCCCTCAGGACCAAAACCAAGCCCTCTGAGACTATACAGAACCCTGTTCTCTTGGTAATTCACATTCTGTTTTTTAAAAAATTAGTTTGTGTCTAGGTCTTCTCTTCTCAGTTAATCTGAAGTCCAATATGCTCCACCTGAGCTGAAGCAACTTGCCAGGAGCAAAGCCTTTGAAGCAAAACCAGTAGGTGGGGCCAAGATGAGAAAGGGGTCCAGTGCCAAAGCTTTGTGTCGGGGGTCAGGGTTATTTTCAAATCAGACACCGGGATATTAAGTGAAAGATGCCCATGTGAAGGCAGAATCTACGTGAGTGATTTAGATTTGAGGTGCAGAAGCTGAGGTTAGACTGTGGGCTGTCCAGAACAACACCCTTGGTTGGACAAGGATCATTTGCTCTAACACTGATTCGGAAGGTCCCTTTCAGGCAGGATAGCTTGGCCCTAAAAGAAGCGCTCCCTGACTCTGGCACTGACACTCCTGCATAGGAACTATTGAATCCCCTATTATTACACATTCATCCCTACCCAGGACCTAGTACAGTGTTATACACACAGTATGTTTTCTGTTGGAAACAGGAGAAAGAGGGAAGAAGGGAGAGAGTGGATTGTTAGTTCATTCCCCTCTGCCAGCTCAGAAAGCCCAAACAAGCCCAGGTAAACTGCCCCTTCACACCTGCCTACTCACACTCACCCACGCACCCAGTTGTCTTGTGCTGATTCCACATCTTGCATGCTTTGGGGCGTGCTTTATTCTCCCTGGTAGGTCCTGAGTTCCTCCAGCAGAGGACTTTATGGTATGCACCACTGAGGAACAGGCACTGGCTCCAGCCTCCGAGGAGGGCCTGGAGGCGGTCACCGCACTGCCCACAAGGGGCGCCAGTGAGACTCTGCTTCTTGTTAAGCAAGAGTGGCCGGGGGTTCTGCCATTCTAGTTTCCCACAGTTATCTCTCTCCCCTGCTCTCCCAAACCAACCATGCCAAAAGGGAACAGAGGCCCCTCTGAAAAGACTTCTCCAGGCCTCTGCCTGTGGGGGAGGGGCAACTATGCTTTCATAGTTTTCCCAGAGCCACCAACAGAGAGATGGGCCTAACAGCAGATCCACAACGATGGCCTTTCTGCGTCCTGCCGAGCTGTCCACTGCCAAGTGCACCGAGCACGGATGTGGTGTGAGCACGGCTTGGGCTTGGGACTGGGTCTGCCCTGCCTCCTGCGACTATTTTTCAAGGCAGAATCACACCCAAGAAAGGAACGTTTCTATCATACTCTGGTTCTCACAATGGCCTCTCTGCCTAATCATTCGCAAAGCTGGAAAGCTCAGTATTTCAGAGGAATTCAGAGTGGTAAAAACAAAACAAGATTAAAGAACAAAATGTACATGCCTCATAAATGAAAGAATGGGAGATTCTGCTCCATCAGGTGAAATCTGATTTCAGATCCACTGAGTACAGGAGAAAAAACCCATGTAACAGGTGAATTGAAGCAGCCTAGCAAAATCCAAATAGCGAAACAGATGTGGCATGTGGTTATTTTTATAATCAACATGAAAGAGAGGCGGGACTATTGGAGAAAGAGGCTGACCCAGGCACAGCTGCAGAGCAGCAGCTCCTAAGTGGACAGGTGAGCTGGGCTCACCTTTCCTGTTCCAGGCCCTGTTGCTACCTCTGAGCAAACAAAAGCTGTCTCTTAACAGTTGAGCAGACTGAGGGAGCTGACCCAGAGCTGGAAGCGCACAGAGGCTCCTCCTCCCCCAGACCACACCCCCATGGCTGTAATGTGACATCCACTGTGCAGATGAGGAAATCAAGTTCCAGAAAGATTTACTCCAGGTCTTCCAATAAGAAAAATAACGTAACCAGAATTTGAATTTGGCTGTTCTAATGCCCAAATTCTGTACTGTCCCCCTAGGGCCTTGCCTCTGTGGGAAGGAAAGGAACTCCGCTGGGTAGTCAGCCAGGTCCTGTGGGTTTCTTTCATCCCTTTTAAACAGGAAGTGAGAGCACAGGCTCTGTCCAAACCCCAAACTGCCCTATCACTCCGGTGAACCCCCAGGGCTCAGCAAAGTTGGATGGCTGCAAACTGGCCCTTGAACCACAGGCATCCACTCAGCCACACTCCTTTATGCCAAAGCCTCTTTCTGTAAAACAAATCTATAAAGAGAGATTTCTACTAAAGAGGCCCCACCCAGCTAGGCTGAAGGGAGATAATGGGTGGGTGACATGGCTTCCTATTTTAGGATATCTGTCAGTTCTCTATCAGCACAGACTGGGCCTCTGGCCAGAAAGTCCCTGGAGGGAGAAGAGTGAGGAGTTGGGGCAGCTGTAGTGAACTCATGCCCCTATCACGGAGGCCCAAGAGCCCCAGGGAGCCGGTGACTCAGACCTCTGAGCTCATGCTAGAGGAAAGCCACTGTGGCCTGGCTCCCATTTCACATCCTCAGGGCAGACACAGCGTCCCACAGCCTGGCCCTGAGCCCACTGGGGAGGTGGGGGTGAGGGTGTGCTGCCCCTCCCCCCCAACAAAGTGTCCAAAAGAGAACAGGCCCAAATCTACCCTCTACTCCCATTTCTCCTCAGAAAGATGTAGCCCCCTGCAGTAGCTGGGTGACCCTCGGCAATTTCTTCATTTGTATAAAAGTGACAGCAACACCCACTTCATAGAATGCTGTGACAATTAAATGAGACACTCAACTAAAAGACATTTGATGATTCCCTTCCTCCCAGAACTATTCCAACTTGCACTGTCACTTGACTCCTCATAGATCTTGTTCTGTGTCATCAGCTGCCACCTACCCTAAGTCCCAAACACATTTCTCTCTACCCAGCTGCAGATTCCAACTGTAGCTCCTCAGTCCCATTTCTGGCCCTCAGTTCTGCCAAAAATATATTTATCAAGTACTTAAAGAGCATTTGCGACATACCCAGCGCTCTTCTAAGACCTTTGCAGATCCAGGTTTCTGGAGAGTGCCAGCAGAATGCACTGAGGGGTACAAAGGAAAGATTCACACAGCATTTTGGGCAGTGAGGTGGGAGGCAAGACAGCCCCCAGGTTCAACTCCCTTCACTTAATCATCACAAGCATGCATGAGGTGCTGATTTTGCAAGGGAACATTTGGCTACTAACCCTTATTTCTGTTTCCAAATAGAGCATATTTCTCTTTGCCAGGTGTTTCACAGCCGGACTCTGCAGATATTTGATGTTACTGTGTTATTTTTCTTTAAGAGCTTTCCTTGGCTTGGCCCCTCCCACCAGGCATTCCAAGACTGAAGCAACCTCACCAACTGAAGCTAAACTGCTGTACCTGTCAATTATGCGTGGACACCTTCTCTTCTCAGACCTTTTCAAATTCAGTGGTAAGAAGGATGTCAGTGACAAGCTGGGGGCCCCAGCTGCGCTGGTGGGGGTGACCAAAGGAGAAGTGCCAGCAGCCTCCAGAGAATGAACTGGAGCGTTTCAAGTTAAAATCCCTGCACAGGCCCCGAGCCAGTGCCACACAATGCAGTGGGATTGCAGGGAGCATGTAAAAATCAATGTTGAACCAATGCAGCTCCTGTGAAAAGAGCTGGCCGTTGGCCATTCTCCTCCATGGACGCAGCAGCCACGCCCACTGCAGCACAAACCTTTGAACTTTCCAAACCAAACTAGTATCTTGGGCCTGAGAAACCATGAAAGACACCTCATCAGAGCTCCAGGAGGGGGTTTAATAAAGTCCTAAAGCACCTCTGCAAAGAGAAGCTAAAATAAGATAAGTGCCCTGAAATGCTGTCAGCCATCATCATCATGGCCCCTATTAACTAGTGACAGTGACAAGGAGGAGGAGGAGGCTGTTGTGTCCTCGTCATCAACCTCGCCATCCAGCACTGCCCCACCTTCACCACTGGACACAGCTCCTCCTCAACCTCTGGGCCTACCTGCAGGTCGACGAGGCAAATGAAGGCGCTAGGTTTGTTTAAATATGTTGGTTTGGGGGTGACAAGAAATAGGGTAAAAGGAGAGAGATGTAGGAGCACACATTCCTAGCAGGCAAGCCCTACTACCAAGTATTTGAGACTCTGCTGATTCCTCCAGCCACGGCAGGTGGTGGGGTGGCCTTTGCTTCCGACGGCCACCCCTTCCCTGCACTTCCTTCCCTGGGATCCTTGCACTGGAGCATATTTTGAAAGTACCAAGAGACATCAAGTTTGTGGGGCCCTGTTGCACATCTTTTCCTATTTCAGCAAGGATACTCTTTTGTGGCTATTTAGTGATGCCTTGCAGACAATTTACTTCTGCACGAGAACTGGTGCCCACCGACACATCCCACTAGGAAATGAATGCTATAGGAGGGTCGATTTATTACGATGGGTCCAGGACATGGGGTCAGGGTGTGGTTTATCCAGGACCTGCTGAGGAAAGTCCCCTTCAGGATGCCCAGGGACCCCCAAGTGCGCTGCCACGCAGAAGTCCCTCTACTCTGCCTGTGCTTCTTGCTCTGAGGCTCTGGTCTTGAGAGGACGTCCGGTGTCTAATAACCCAGGCCAAGTGTTTGTGCCTTTCTCTGGGCTAGGGACTGGCCTCCCCTGCTGCCAGCAAGTAGGGGTCCCACTGAAAGTGAGACGCCCCCTCTGAGGCAGGCAATTCTGCTGCTAGCACCCTGCCCGAGCTGCATCCACCCACCTGCCTCTCTTCCCCTTTCTGCAGCTCACAGAATGGGAAAGAGTTTCTTTTCCACTGAGCCCACAGCTGATGAGCTTTAAGGCACAACCTGACATGAACGTGCTGGTGTGGTTGCCATGGCTCCCTGCAGGGCCACTCAGCTCTCTATCCAGACACAGCCCGAAGTTCCTTATGCAAAAAAATGCAGACCAGCAATAAGCCTAAAGGTAATGAGCAGGGGCATTGAAATCTTATTTCAGCCAATATAAATATTCCTCACCAACCCCGACAGCATTTGACTTACTTTTATACTTCCTGTCAACCCTACAGAGCAGAGGTTAAAATAAAACCTCTAAAGGGCAGGACAGGTGAATGGAGAAGAATGTGCGGGGAACAAAGAACTCTGCCAATCCATAAGGCAGAAAATAAGCCCCTGGCACATGACAGGTGCTTAATAAATGTGTGTTGAATTAATAAATGAATAAAAATAGCTCAGGAATGGTTTAAGCCTCTTTAGGGACATTTTCTGGAAGAAAAAGAAATACATGGTTGGTATTGATAATTGGTACATTTGGTGTATCACTGTCTGCCTTCCAAAATGCTTTCATGTGTTACTGAATTTGATCTTTGCATTAAGAAAGGGCACTAGAGATGGGCTGGGAAATCATCTCCACTTTGCAGCTGAGAGAACTAAGGTGCTGAGAGGTGATCTAGCTGGCTGACTAAGCACCTCAGTGGTGGTCACATGAGGGAACCCATCCCCACATCCCCTGATGGCCCCGCCACAGGCCCTCCCCCCTTCCCTGGGCAGTGGACACCTGAGAGGGAGCAGCGAGCTCGGGCGTGCACTGGAGCCCTGTCCATGCCTTGGCTCACCAGGGCCTCCAATGATAAAATATTTATTTGGTGATAAGACCTTGTCCTTCAGATCGAATGGCTGCCCTTGCCTGGATTGCCTTACAATAAAATAGACCCAAAGTCAGTGTCTGCTGGCCTGAGTTGCAGGAGGGTCACTCACTCCAGCTTGCACTTGAGCCAGACAGAACTGCTCCCCACCGCACCCCACCCCACCCTAACCCCCTCAGATGACCAGGAGGATCACCCCCTCCTGAATGACCAGGAGGATGTTGGTACCTCAGAGGAACTAGAGATGCAGAACCAGCGAGCGCAGGCCAAGCGCCCCTCCACCCCCAGCCAGGCTTGCTCCTTGGGGCCCTCTGCTGCTGGCCTTTCCGCCTCCCTTCCTCAACGATGGAACCAGGGACCAGCCTGCATAACACTACCACTGCCCACCACATCCCACGGGATTTTCTCCCCCAAGGGTATTCCTGTTGAGCAGAAGACAACCTTCCCACTGTTGGAAAACATTCAGGGTCAAATGCACAAACACAGGGAAACTACAAAGGCTGAGGAAAGTGGACAAAGTGCCACAGTCACTGTGCCAATGATTTCCCTTTGGCCCCAAGCTTGTGAAGACTGGCCCCCTTTTCTCCACGTGTCAGCCTGAACATGCCATTGGGCATACGTGTGTGCTACCCCCATGAGCCCCCAGGACTCTGAAGAGGCCCTGGCTCAGCTTGCTTTAGAGCAATTTTGAGAATTAAATGAGGCAACATATAAGAAGCTATAGGAAATGTTTGGAAATATATATGGTCATCAGGTTAGTTTCAGGGTACTGGTTGTTCTCCATTTGACTCACCTCCTCATTCGTGTTCTCAGCCCCAGGAGGCTGACCCCTGAGGAAAGCACCCTCCTGGGCACCCTCGCTGGCTGGCTCCTCGATTTGGTGCCCAGTGCCCGGAGGCCCTTCCTCCACAGCTCCAGCACTCGCTGGTTCAGGCACCAAGGTCTCCTTCTTCCATTTGCCCTTTAGCCCCAGGGAGGAAATGGCTCCCCACTGATGCGAGTCTGTGGGCACTTCAACATTCCATACTTGTTCCCTTAACCCTGCCTGTACCTCTGTGAATCCCTTTATTAAAGTCTGTCTATTTGAACCACCTAGGACACATTGTTTTGCTATCAGGCCCCTGCTTGATAAGCTCAGAGACAGGCACATGTGTGTCTGATCAGCTGAAAGGTGTCGCCTGGTCCTCATTCATCACTGGGAGCTGAGAGCCTACAATGTCCAACACTGGTGAGGTTATCCTCAACGCCAAACTTCCAACTTCCAAGCAAGGCAAGCTCGACCTTCCTTCCTCCCTGCTTCTTCCTAGAGGCAGTGGCCTAGCTGCACATTCTGACAAAGCGGCGCAACGTGGCTGCCAGCAATCTGACATCAGGATGGAAGAATACAGAGGCCTCAGAGGTTCTGCATTCTCTGGAATCTAATGATTCTGCTGATCCTGTGGTGTTTGGCAATAGCTATTTCAGTTTCGAGATGCCTAAATCGCCTCTTTGTTCTTTCTGCTGTTTAACTAGGGCACCACTCGGAGTCTGGAGGAATTGCTGTTTGGGGTAGGCGGGGGTTTTTTTGGAGGAGGGTTGGTTGTGGGAGGTTGTTTGGGTTTTTGTGGGGTTTTTTTCCCCCTTCTTCTGGAGGAGTCACACCATGAACTTGAAAGAAGGTCAAGTTTGTCTGGGATTTTCTCCTGCAGTAGGTCCACAGCTGATCCTTTCCTCAAATGGTGCTCCTTCTGTCCCTCAAACTCTATCATTAACTCTATCATTATTCCTCCACCTTCAGGGTGGGTGTCTAGTTTGAAAGATCCACAGCCTCTCCTCCTCTTTTGTATATTTACCTCCCTGCAACTTCCAGGTAGCTGCAAGCTTCACTGCCAAGTGCTGTTTGTTACACATTTATCAGAGGCCTGCCGTGTGCCAGGTGAGATGCTGGGATCAGGGAAACAATGGTGACCACACCCTGACCCTGCCCTCTAGGACCTCACAGTGCAGCAAGAAGGGAAGACAAGACAGAACTCAGGGAATGAACAGGAGCACCCAGGGAGGGGTGGGGCAGGGGTCCCACTGGGCTCTGCCTCCTGACCACGAGCATTCTAGGGCAGGGATCAGGTTCACAGCTAGCCTATTTTCCACACCTCAGAGGGAATGTGCTTCATAAATAAGTAACCACACCTGAGCTACTATGCAAATAGCCTCAGCTCTGCATTCTGAACAGCCAGGTTCACTTTTCTACTAGCTCCTTCTCTCCTTCTGTGTGTATTTATGCAGCTCATTTATCATGGTCTGCCGTTACCTAATGACACAACCAGCCTGGAAAAGAAAGGACAATTTGAAGGGTCTTTACCAGGTGTCCTGGAGCCTGAGTTCCTTTCAAAGGCCAGTGGTTACTCTGGCTGGTCTTACACAGGGGGGAAAAAAAAAAAAAGGCAAGTGCTACAGAGAATACCAACAGTGACAGCCAAATCCATTTAGATTGAGAAAAAGGGAGGGAGGCCAGCAGAAGGAAACTCTCTTGCTGGAGTGGCTCTCCTGAGCTTTTCTCTCCTGAGCTCAATGCAAGTCTTTTTTTTTTTTAAGATTATATTTATTTATTTTCTGAGAGAGGAAAAGGGAAGGAGAAAGAGAGGGAGAGAAAGATCGATTGGTTGCCTCTCATGTGCCCCCAACTGGGGACCTGGCCTGCAACCCAGGCATGTGCCCTGACTGGGAATCGAACAGGCAATTTTTTGGTTCACATGCTGGAACACAACCCTGGCTGGAACTGAACCACAGCAGCCAGGGCTCAATGCAAGTCTTGATTCACATCACTTACCTCACCAGAGAGCCTCCCAGACAGAGGCCAAAGGCAGCTGCAAGATGGGCAGCTCAGAACATCCTGGTCCAATTCAGACTGGTTTTCACAATGTTCTGGGGGTTCTTGACCTTCACTCCCCCAAACGTGGCAGACTATGCCATAACTAATCTCATATTTTGCATTTACTTGGAAAGGAGGCTCAAATATTCTATGTGGGAGAGATAGTGAACAAAAACTAAATGGGGAGCCTGCCATCCCTTTTTGTTCCCAATTCAGTTTTGTGAAAACCCTTCAAATCAAAAAGTTGAATGTCGGAGTTAAAAGAGATGTTGGGGTCACTTAACCCAGTGGCCTCTCCCTACTTTAGAGAGCTAATCAAGAAGACAGGCCGTGCCCTGGCTGGTGTAGCTCAGTGGATTGAGTGTGGGCCTGTGAACCAAAGGATGGCGGTTCAATTCCCAGTCAGGGCACATACCTGGGTTGCAGGCCACTTCCCGGCAAGGGATGCACGAGAGGCAACCATACATTGATATTTCTCTCCCTCTCTCCTTCCCTTCCTCTCTAAAGATAAATAAATAAAATGCTTTTTTAAAAAAAAGAAGACAGGCCGTGCGTGATCCAAGTCCCACAAACCGGAGGCTGAGCTAACCCAGGCTCCAGTCCAGCCTTCTGCCGGCTGCACCACTGCCCTGGGAATTCATGCAAAAGACGTGGGCAGAGCAGAGGCGGAATAGGTGCCCACTGAAGTAAGAAACCAGCTGGCATTTAGCTTGCCATCTAGGCTGGCTGTCACACAGCTCAAACTGAAAGCAGGTGAATCTGCCTGATGAGAGGTGAAGGAGGGAAGTGAGAAGAGAGGGAAATGGGGAGGGAGGAAAGAATACATGTCAGAACAAACAACTCTGTGCACTAGGGTGGCAAGGGCTGGATGGGTTGAGGGTACAGGAAATATGTTCCTTACATACACAAGAAGGAAAAATGCTTCTTGTGGATGTAAGTAAGTAAAGGGTAAAGGCACATTTCAGATGTGAGTAGAAGACAGGGAAATCTGCTTGTGGTGAATGCAGTGATGCGCCCCCCAGAGTCCTTTTCCTGAGTAAAGGGTTTATTCCCCTATGTTGGGGGAATGATGCTACAAGAGGATCCTCAGCTGCCAGTCCTCTTTGGTGAGTGCCTGGGCTAAAGGCATCCGCCCTGTCCAGGTCACACAGCCCCCACCTGGTGCCTCATCCACAGCAGTACGAGAATAATGGCTGGCCCTCCTGCCCTCACTGGGGACACCTCTGAGGGCCCCTCCCAACTTCAGAGCTTTCATGTGGTCAGCTGAGTCCTTTGTTGGGATTGTTAGAGCTTAACCTCTCCCTCTGCCCAGTCCTGCCATCTCACCCTCCCATCCACAGTGCTGAATCCAAGAGCACTCAGCGAGCAGCCTGTGCACACACCTCCATCTCACTGTCATTTGAACCGAAATGGCACTGCTTATCTAAGTAAATACACAGAGCCCCACTGAAGGCAGGGGGAAACCTCTACCTGTGGAATCTGGCCAAATAGCTTGCACCTATGAAAGGATATGGCCCAAGTCCTGATTTAGAGTCAAGCTAAACTCTCCAGGTGACAGCTTGTCACCTCACTGCCAACCACAACATACATATTGAGCCATCCAAGTACCGGAGCAGTGAGACTGAAAGGCCCCTCGTGGGACCACACCCTACCTGCGCCCGTCAGCCAGGGACAAGTTCAGGCAACTTGTAAAGACCCTTAAAGAAGATTCCAAAACCAGTCTTGGTACTGACGCCCCTTGTAAAGTTGATGAACCTTAACTATCAGAAATGTTCCCTGCAGTAAATTTAAATTCCTCACACCCTGTATTAATTTCTTTTTGTTATCTTAGGCAGAGGTAAAAGGCATTTATAGGCTTCTCTGTTTAGGAACCCTTTATGATTCATCTTCAAGCTTTTCTTCAAGATGAATGATCCCATCTCCCCTAGTTTTTCTGCAAAAAGATCATGCTTTCAATCCTGTTGCCATCTCTGTGGCTTTCCATAAAGACTGCAAAAGAACCTTTCAAGTCCTGGTTTGAGTGTGAGTCAGTTTAATGGCCATGCCAGTTTCTCATGATTTAGAGCCAGCTTCACCATCCTGTGTGGCAAATGGCACTCCTGTACAATAACAAGTCACTCTCTACAAGCCAGCAAGGGCACTTGCCTTGGTTCCCACTCTGCAAAGCAGGTATTTCCGTATCCTGATGGGGCTTCTAACTGAAGAGGAAGGGAGGGATCAAGTTGAGAAGAAGAAAGGTTAAACCTGAGGCTGTGCGGTTCCCAGGAACAGAGAAGCCACTGTGCCCCCACGGAAGAAGAGGCAGAGGGAGATTCTGCAGAACTGGGCCAGAGGCAGGCCGCTCCTGGGTGGGGGTTATGTGCTTCTGCCTCCGAGAGAAATCCGAGCACATTAGCTACTTTTTTCTTGCCAAGAATTCTTGAGATATTTAGATTTCTTTTTCTTTTTTTTAAAATGTTTTTATCAATTGCATGTACTAATCATTTTTTTAAAGATTTTATTTATTTATCTTTAGAGAGGAAGGGAAGGAGAGAGGGAGAGAAACATCAACGTGTGGTTGCCTCTCATGCATCCCTTGCCGGGAACTGGCTCGCAACCCAGGCATGTGCCCTGACTGGGAATTGAACCTCGATCCTTTTGTTCGCAGACCCGAGCTCAATCCACTGAGCTATACCAGCCAGGGGCGAGATATTTAGATTTCTTGTTTATGAATTGAAAGTAAGGTAACTCCTATTTTATTTGTTTGTCTCCCTGAACTTACCTCAGGACACTTTCGAGATCTGCATGGAAATAACAATTTATGTGGGAGAAAGAAACCAAGGAGGTACATTCACTTATTTCGCTATATTTGATCCTCTTTGCAGGAGAACCAGCCAGTAATTATTATGTTTAACTGTGGATTGGTAGAGTTCTTACACTCACTAGGAAAAATGGTGGTTTTCAACCATTTCTCAAGGAAGGCTTGGAGACGTGCTGCCGGTCACTGCTGGTTGGGGTGAGACAGGGAGCGCTACTGGCCTCTGGTGGAAAGAGGCCAGAATGCCTCTCACACAACAAAGAATCATCTGGTCCAAAATAGTGATAGTGCTGAGACTGAGAAAACTTGACTTATGAATAATTCCATGCCCTCCTAAATGTATTCACCTCTTCAGAAGACTCAGGCATTGTTGTTTCTCCTCCTCTTGACATTCAACTGGCCTGGAGAAATTACACGCTGTTTGACCGACAGGCTCAGTGACTTGTTTTTAATGGAAGCAGAGGAGCGAAGACAAGTGAAACCCCAGCTCTGAGTTGAAAACAAGCTTGCCCACAGCTCATGGGCCCCTTGCAAAAGGTATGAGCAGGAAGGCTGAGTAATAAAATAACAAGGGAGTCTCCAGATTACTTTCTAGGTCTGGGTCTTGTTCAGAGGCACCATGAGATGTCTCTTGCTTCCAACTTGGTAATGATCTCATCTCCCCACTTTGAATCAAGGACTGAACACTGTGTAAGCAGAATGACCAGGTATCCTCTTCAGTTGGTTTCTCAATGATCTTGAGAAAAAAGACTCCCCACGATCTGGCAGTAAATTGATGAGCCGGGATAGTTTTGTGTATATATTTCTTGCTTTTCTGGAGAATAGACTGGGCAAGTCAACATTTTTCAAAGCTAAAATTATGGTATAAGCATTAACTCTGCAGCCAGCCTGTGCTTCAACCTGGAACGGCACAAACAGAAAAGTCAGCCAAGCCATGAGGGCCTGCCCAAGCATACGACAGCGTGGGATCTCTGCGTCATGGGCAGGAGCCTACTACAATAGGGCCTTTGAAAGGTCTTGAAAAGAAACCCTATATCCAGAAAACAAAGCCCTCATCTCTAGGCCCCAATTCACCCTACCCTCATTCCTGCTTCAACTGAAAAGCTCAAAGAGAAAAAATCCTAGAATTTTAAAACATTTTAATGTAGAATATCATTTTTTCTTTAAAGAGCCATCTTCCTAAGAACACAAGTCCCCTAAGAATGGTCAAGGAGGATTCTGGGAAAATGGAGGAGTAGAAGGCACCAGGAATCTGTCTTTCCACCAAGAAAACAACTGCACTGGCAGAATGTGTCTGACATAACTATTCTGGAACGTGGGAGTCTGCAGAAGGCTTCCAACTTCCAGCAGAAGGCTTGGACAGTACATTACAGTTCATTTCAGCTGCTCCTATACAGTAGCAGCTACCCATCCCACACCCCCAGCCTCATGACAGGCAGGTGTGCACCTATTCCTGGAACATAGATCACAGGACCCAGGGAGGGTGAAAAGGACCCCATCACCCAGATACAGGGAATTGATGCTCTGATCATTGACTGCTGCTCCTGATCTCAGAGATGCCAGCAAAGTGATCTCAGTTGGCTACTGCTGTTGCACCTCCCTCCACTTTTGCAAACCCCCTCCCCTTCCAGCTGAAGAGACTTCCAGGGTATTTTAAAAACCAGCCGGTACTCTTTTTTCCCTCCCTCCATTTTTCCTTTTTCCCTTTTCAGGAGGCAGATATAAAAGAGTAGGGCATTCAAAAACAACTTCTTACACAAGGAAAATCAGAACATCATTGTACACACCCAGGGAAAGGTGCAAACTCAGAAAGCACCTGAGAAGACTTTAAGTTTACACCTCTGGCACACTGCCAGTGCAGAGAGCGCCTACAGCAATCAAAACCAAACAAAACAAAAGCAGCAAACCCTGAAGAACGGGATGGGGGATCTAATTTCCAGAGTTACCACATTATTAGATTCAAATGTCCAGATTTCAACAATAAATTACAAGGCATATAAAGAAATAAGAAAGTATGTCCCAAGGTGGGGAATCAACAGAAAGTATCCCTGGAAAAGAACTGATAGTAGATCTATTAGGCAAATACTTTAAAATAACTACAGGAAGGCATGGGAAAAGTCAAGAAAATTATGTCTGAACCAAATGGCAATACCAATAGATACAGAACATCTAAAAAGAAACCAAAACAAAATTCTGGAGCTGAAAAGTACAATAGCTGAGAGGAAAAAATTGACTAGAGAGATTCAAAGCAGAGTTCCGGAACAAAGAAAAAAATCAGTCTTGAAGATAGGACAAGGAAATTATTGAGCCTAAGCAACAAAAGAAATTGAAGACAAGCTAACAGAACCTAAGGGGCCTGTGGGACACCATCAAGTGAAGCAACATGGACAGTATTGTATGATCTGACCTTTTTTCTTAAAAAGGATATTTTAAGAAATAATGGCTGAAAACTTCCCAAATTTGATTGAAGACATGAAATAAACTTCCAAGAAGTTCAACAAATTTCAAGATCAACTCAAAGAGAGCCGCACTGAGACACGTTATAATCAATCTTTTGAAAGACAAAAACAGAGACTCTTGAAAGCAGCCAAAGAGAAGCAACTCATCATATACAGAAAATCTTCAATAAAATTGTCAACAGATTTTTCATCACAAACTTTGGAGGCCAGACGGTGATACTGTTCAAAGTGCTAAATGGGGAAAAATCAAAAACAAATTGTCAACCAAGAATCCTACATCTAGCAAAATTATTCTTCAAGAGCCAGGGAGAAATGAAGACATTCCCAGATAAACAAAACCTGAGGGAGTTCCTTACCGCTAGACCTGCCCTGAAAAAAAAATGCAGCATGAAATGGGAGGACACTGGACCATGCTGACTCAAAGCCATATGGAGAAATGAAGATCTCGATAAAGGTAAACACATAGGCAATCATTAAAGCTACTATTGTAACAGTGGTTTATAGCTCCACCTTTTGCTACCTACATGATTTAAGAAACTAGCACATTTAAAAAAATTACTAGTGTAAAAGCTAGTGTTATAATAGGTTTCTAAATTTTGCTTTCTACATAAGAGACTAATACATTTAAAAGAAATATTAGTTTATGGTTTTAGGCACACAGTATTTAAAGATATAATTTTGTGACATAAACAACCAAAAAGCTTGGGGACAGAGTTGTTAAAGAAGCAAAGTTTAGAGATGCAGGAGACTTGCTGCATCCCCACAGAAGGGACCTGGGTGTGCAATAAGTTTGCCCCAGACAAAATCGTTCCTTTTCTGAGCGTTTTTTGTCCTCCATACTTCTTGGAACCAACAATATGCAGGCTTTTATTTAAAAAGGGGAGGGAGGGCTGGTCTCAGATGACATTCCAGCCAAAGGCCAAGAAAACAAAGGAAAGGGCACTACACTGTGCCCACCACAACCAGCCAGTCACAGAAAGACAAATACTGTAGGTCCATTTATATGAGGTACTTAGTCAAAATCATAGAGACAGAGAGTAGAATGGTAGTTGCTAGGAGCTTGGGGAGAGGGGAGAATGAAGAGTTATTTTTAATGGGTATAAGAGTTTTGTTTTTACTAGATTAAAAGAGTTATAGAGATGAATGATGGTAATGGTAGCACATTATGAATGTATTTAGTATCACTAAACTGTACACTCAAAATAGTTAAGATGATAAATTTTATGTTTATTTTACCACAATTTTTAAAATTAGAAAAAAAGAATAGTTCTCAAATTACCCAAGCTTGCCAACAGAAGGCTATTTTTCAAAATATGACTAGCAACAATAGAAGCCACCTCACTTCTTCCCCATAAAAACAATTTAATTTGCTGAAGCAGAGGTGAAGTTCTTGCTGGCATCTCTACTGCCATCTGCTGAATGAAATTATTCCATATTCTAATAAATCCTAACTGAAGGAAGTCTTTGCACTTACATCTGCTTCTGTTTTAACTCTAACCACTGAGGTCTTGCTGCCAATCTCTTTCCTGCCCTCATTGTTGTTCCTAGAATCAGCAAAACCCTGTTTCTGGGTGGGGTCCAGGAACTTACCAATACAAGTGCTCACCCAATAGAAGCTGAAAAAAATAGCATGCTGACTTCTCACTCAGTCTGTGTGCTCTTTGCATTGGTCAGAGCCTACAGTTGAAAACCCATAATCATTAGCTCATAAATCCCTAGATCTTTAAGCAACTTGGCCGAGATCTTGAGATGGCATTGTTGGGGACGGCTTCCCAAATGCGCATTCTCGCATTGATTCTGTGCTTTCAAACTGTGTAAGCATGTGTGAGGTGGGAGAAGAGTTTCAAAAGGAAATGGATGGGGGCTTGTTATCAGACGTCTCAATCTGTGTACAATCAAAGAGTTCAAGAGTGACATGCACTTCTTGTTAAGCACATATGCAACTAAAGCTAGTGCTGTTTGTAATAGTATTGTATGATCTGACCCAAGGAAACAAGATAACAGACAGTAACAGAATCCTCAGTGGCCTTAGTGGTCAATATACATGGAGCTTGAGGGCAGTTTCACTCAGTGCAGGACTGAAGAGGCTTAGAGGCAATATTCCTGCAAGCCGTTTGAGAATACAGCTTGATAATGGCAGCCCCAGAGCCACAGTGGGTGGAATCCACCGAAGAGCTAACTGAATAGAAACAAGAATCCATTTAGGAAACTCTTCCAAATGTATCTTAGTAGCCTCTTTCTGAAAACTGTAATATTGCTTCTTTCCCATCTTCATGGAAATACAGTTGAGGAAGGATGCTGGCAGATTAATCCTTTAGTGTGAGAAATAAAGGTGTCAAAACTACTTAAGAAGCACATATCTTTTCCTCTTTCTACACACATACTATATCTGTGCTACTTTCCAGTTCCTGTGCATTATAAATCAAAATGATCTCTATTCTGGACTGGAAAAATGTATAATAATTCTATTTTTTTGGTTTTAGAATCCTGCCTTCTATTACCAGGGCATCAGTAAATTTGGCATTCTAAAGCACCTTCTTCTGAATGAGAAAATATGGCAGCTCTGTACTTGCTTTATCCATTCAAAACCTTCAATAAAGTTAACAGAAATAATCTGATTTAAAAAATTAAATCTAGACTCCTGAGTTTAGGACAAAGGTTTCAAATGGAGGACCAACAGATCGAGTTTGGTCTGTAAATGTGGCCTACACAGTAGTCTGAAAATCAAGACTCCTCACATCATATATACATTTCCAGCTTCTGATAGGGTAATTCTTAGTCCATAATCCTAAATTGCAAAAATTGGCTGGAACTCACCACAATGGACCTTTGAAAAACTCCTTAAATACCCCCTATGCCTGAGTGTGAAACATCTCACTCATTTACGGTAGTGCCAAGCCTCTATAGGTACTTGAAAATAACCTTTTGTTTGAAGTCTAAGAAAAGAACACCAAGGAAAGATCAACACAGATTCCCAAGATATGGAGAGTACTGGTAGATAATGGACAATAAAAAAGGAAACAAAAGGAAATAGCTACATAATGATAATATGTTCACTATATATCTTTTTTATTCAAGAACATAATAAATTATAATTACTAGCAAATTGACAACTTTATATGCTCAAAAAGTGCTATACTGGTTCAACTTTGTTAAAATGTTGTTTCCCAAAAAGGAATGGAAGAAATTTATGATTTTTCCATGAAATGGAAAAAAAAGTTTAAAAAAATAACACCTGGACTTCCGACCAAGATAAAGGCGTAGGTGGATGCACTGTGCCTCCTCGAACAACCAAAATTAAGGACAACAAAAATTCAGAAACAAGAAAACAACCAGAACTGATAGAAAATTGAACTGTACGTAAGTCCAATGACCATTCATCCAGACTGGTAAGGGGCAGAGTCTCGGCAGGAAAAAGTGGAGGTGGGCAGATCTGGGCACGCAGGCAGCAGTGGCGGGCAGATCCCAGGGGCACAGGTGGTGGCTTGCAGACCCCAGGCACATAGGCGGCAGCTAGTGGACACTGGGCACGGGGTGGCAATGGTGCACACCCAGTGAGGCTGCACAAGGTGGCTGGCTGACCAGGTGGTCCCACATTGGCGTGCAGATAATCCAGGCAAAGGGGAAGAAGTGGAAGGGACTGGAATCCTAGAGAGAGTGGAGCAAGCGCCATTGTTCCCTCTTGGACCCCGCCCCCAAATACAGCGTCACTACCCAGTGACTGGGCTGCCCTGCCCTGGTGAACACCTAAGGCTCCGCCCCTCACAACAGCGAGACCAGATAAAAAACAAACAAACAAGCAAAAAGAACAAAAATGGCTCAAACAGGAGAACAGATCAAAGCCCCAGAGCCAATTCATCTAAGTGACCAAGAGATAGCCAGCCTATCAGATGCAAAGATCAAAGCCCTGGTGATCAGGGTGCTCACAGAATTGGTTGATTTTGGTCACAAATTAGATGAACAAATGAAGGCTACAATAAGTGCAATGAAGAAAAATGCACAGGGAACCAATAGTGGTGGGAGGAAAACTGGGACTCAAATCAATGGAGTGGACCAGAAGGAAGAAACAAACAACCAAACAGAAAAGAATGAAGAAACAACAATTCCAAAGCATGAGGAGAGGCTTAGGAACCTCCAGGACATCTTCAAACATCCCAACATCCGAATTATAGGGGTACCAGAAGGGGAAGAGGAAGAGCAACAAGTGGAAAACTTATTTCAACAAATAAAGGAGAACTTCCCCAATCTGGCAAAGGAAATAGACTTCCAGGAAGTCCAGGAAGCTCAGAGAGTCCCAAAGAAGTTGGACCCAAGGAGGAACACACCAAGGCACATCATAATTACATTAGCCAAGATTCAAATGAAGGAGAGAATTCTAGAAGCAGCTAGAGATAAGGGGACAGTCACCTACAAAGGAGTTCCCATCAGACTGTCAGTGGATTTCTCAAAAGAGACCTTGCAGGCAAGAAGGGGCTGGAAAGAGGTATTCCAAGCCACGAAAGGCAAGGACCTACATCCAAGATTGCTCTATCCAGCAAAGCTTTCATTTAGAATGGAAGGGCACATAAAGCGCTTCTCAGATAAGGTCAAGTTAAAGGAGTTCATCATCAGCAAGCCCTTATTATATGAAATGTTAAAGGGACTTATCTAAGAAAAAGAAGATAAAAAATAGGACAGTAAAAAGACAGTGAACTCACAGATATTAACCACCACACCTAAAACAAAAGCAAACTAAGCTAACAGCTAGACCAGGGGCAGGAACACAGAAGTGGAGGGTTTGCAACAGGAGAGTGGGAAGAGGAGAGAGGGGAAAAGCAACAGAGAATAAGCAGCATAGACCGTAGGTAGAAAATGGACAGGGGGAAGGCAAGAATAGTGTGGGAAAAGTAGAAGCTAAAGAACTTATGAAACATGGACATGAACTAAAGGGGGGGAATGTGGGTGGGAGGGGGTGTGCAGGGTAGAGGGGAATGAAAGGAGGGAAATGGGACAATTGTAATAGCATAATCAATAAAATATATTTTAAAAAATGATACCTGTACTCTGATTTTTAACTTCTGTTTTAGCAATCTCACAGAATAAAGGCAACTAAAAAGTAACATTTTCATGTTAAGGTTATAAAAGTGACTGAATATAAAGGTTATTTTTTAATTTCTCCATGGTTATTTTGTTGTTGTTGTTGTAGTCTTTTCTTTTTTTTAATTATATTTTATTGATTATGCTATTATAGTTGTCCCATTTCTCCCCCATCATTCCCCTCCACCCTTCACACCCCCTCCCACCCACATTCCCCCCTTTAGCTCATGTCCATGTGTCATAAGTTCTTTAGCTTCTACTTTTCCCACACTATTTTTGCCCTCCCCCTATTTTCTACGTACCATCAATGCTACTTATTCTCTGTACCTTTCCTCCTCCCTCTCCCCTGTTGCAAACCCTCCATGTGCTCTCCATTTCTGTGTTCCTGCTCCGGGTCTAGCTGTTGGCTTAGTTTGCTTTTGTTTTAGGTGTGGTGGTTAATATCTGTGAGTTTGCTGTCTTTTTACTGTCCTATTTTTTATCTTCTTTTTCTTAGATAAGTCCCTTTAACATTTCATATAATAAGGGCTTGCTGATGATGAACTCCTTTAACTTGACCTTATCTGAGAAGCACTTTATGTGCCCTTCCATTCTAAATCACAGCTTTGCTGGATAGAGCCATCTTGGATGTAGGTCCTTGACTTTCATGACTTGGAATACCTCTTTCCAGCCCCTTCTTGCCTGCAAGGTCTCTTTTGAGAAATCCGCTGACAGTCTGATGGGAACTCCTTTGTAGGTGACTGTCCCCTTATCTCTAGCTGCTTCTAGAATTCTCTCCTTCATTTGAATCTTGGCTAATGTAATTATGATGTGCCTTGGTGTGTCCCTCCTTGGGTCCAACTTCTTTGAGACTCTGAGCTTCCTGGACTTCCTGGAAATCTATTTCCTTTGCCAGATTGGGGAAGTTCTCCTTTCTTATTTGTTGAAATAAGTTTTCCACTTGTTGCTCTTCCTCTTCCCCTTCTGGTACCCCTATAATTCGGATGTTGGGACGTTTAAAGATGTCCTGGAGGTTCCTAAACCTCTCCTCATGCTTTGGAATTGTTGTTTCTTCATTCTTTTCTGTTTGGTTGTTTATTTCTCCCTTCTGGTCCACTCCATTGATTTGAGTCCCAGTTTTCCTCCCATCACTATTGGTACCCTGTGCATTTTTCTTCATTTCACTTATTGTAGCCTTCATTTGTTCATCTAATTTGTGACCAAAATCAACCAATTCTGTGAGCTTCCTGATCACCAGAGCTTTGAACCGTGCTTCTGATAAGTTGGCTACCAGTGCTATGAGCTCTGCATCTGATAGGCTGACCACCTCCTGGTCACTCAGATGAATTAGCTCCAGGGCCCAGTCTGTTCTCCCTTTTGAGCCATCCTTGGTTTTGGTATTTTTGTTTTTGTCTGGTTGTGGCTGTTACATAGTGAGGGGTGGAGCCTTAGGCGTTCACCAGAGTGGGGCAGCCCAGTTGCTGGGTTGTGAAGCTGGATGTGGGTGTGGGGTCTGAGAAGGAACAATGGCGCTTGCTTCCAGCTCTTTTGCGGATCCCAGTCCCTTCAGCCTCTTTCCCCTATCAAACTGGGCCTTTCTGGTGCTGTTTTCTGTGTGGGTGGGCCTGCGCACACTCTAGGACCCTGTGGGTCTCCCCAAAAAACTCTGCTGTGAGACTGGGACTCCCTCCCAGCACCTCAGCCCCTACAAGTATTTTCAGTGGGTGCTTAGGCTTCACTTCCCGGCGCTGGGGCCCTGCGTTGCACAGTCTAACTTGCTGCCTGTTTTCACCTGGTTTACCCGTGCGTGAATGTGTGTCTGCGGTCCACCACCCTGTGTGCCCCACTTGGCCTCCTCACGTTCGGCAATGCCGCCTGTGCGCCTGGAGTGACTGCACGCCCGGGACCACCATCAGCTTATCCCGCCACGTTCTGATCTTCTGGCTGCAGACTTTGCCAGCCATTGACTACGCCCTTCTTACCGGTCTGGGTGAATCGTTGTTGTTGGACTCCCGCACAATTCAATTTTCTCTCCGTCCTGGTTGGGTTTTCTTTTTTTTTTTTTTTTGGTTCTATATTTTTGTTGTCCTTAATCTTGGTTGTGAGAGGAGGCACAGCGTGTCTAGCTACGCCTCCATCTTGGCTGGAAGTCTCTTCTCCATGGTTATTTCTTAATTAATCCAAGATTTAGAAAAAGTCCTAAATGTCAACAAAATTTTTCATTGGATTAAATTTCTATTTTAGAAAATTTCCAAACCTTTTCAAATGAATGATATTAATAGAAATTCATTTTGATAAATGCTTGACAACAGTAATTAAACAAAAATGTAACTAGCACAGTTCAATCTTTCAGACTCTGGAAGGAGCATTTTTCTCTCTTCCATTGGTATGACAGAAAGAACACCTAACCAGAAGGCAGGGAGCCTTAGTTCATCACGGCCCTTGCAATGTGATCCTCAGCATGTTTCTTTACTTTCTGAACTGTCTTGTCTTCACCTGTAAAAATGGGGATAATAATATCTTTCACAAAATTGTTGTGAGGATTTAACAGGAATATTAAAATAGCTAACACAGTGTCTAGAGCACAGAGAGTACGTTAAAAATATTTGTTCTCTTCATACATGGCAGGAAAAGAGGTCCCCCCTAAAAAAATGAAAAAGAGTCATGGGGGATGAGTAAGTCCAGTCCAGGGGATTTTTTAGGGCAATGAAACTATTGTGTCTGATGCTATGCTGGTAGACATGTGTCATTAATTATAAATGTATCAAAACCCATAGAATGCACACCAAGAGTGAACCCTCATGTTAACTACAGGCTCTGGGTGACAATGATGTGTCACTGTAGGTTCATCAGTTGTAACAAGTGTACCACTCTCGTGGGCGATGTTTACAATGGGGGATGCTGTGCACAGGTGAGGCAGTAGGTATGAGGGAAACCTCCGTTTCTTTTGCTCAGTATTTCTGTGAACCTAAAACTGCTCAAAAATATTTTTTAAAAAGTCATGGGTTTAGAAAAATACGACTAATGTTGGTTATTTCTAATCCAATGCAGAATTTCCATCATAGCTTTTTTCATTGCAGCTCTCAGAGGAGAACAATGTTATAGATCAAACGTTAATGCAGTGCTGACCCTGAAAAGTATAGCTGCTAGTATGACCTAATATTCAGTGTATCAGTGTACAACCTAAAAAAAAGCAGGAGTCCAACAGAAATGCACACATATATTTACGTACAAGACACATACAAGAGTGTGGAATGTGTATTAGCCCCACTGGTAACAACTTAAATGTCCATTAACTATAGAACTGTGGTATATTTAAACAATGAAATGAAAAATAGTGATGAGAATGAACAATTACGCGCAACATGGAAGAATCTCACAAAGTAATAAAGAGCAAAAGAACCAAACACACAAAAATAAATACATTATGATTTCATTTTTATAAAAGTGAAAATCCAGCAAATGAGAAGTCAGGATATCTTTGGGAGGGGAACAGTGACTGCAAAGGGGCATCTAGGATTCCCGGAGTGTTCTGTTTCCTCTCCTGGGAGCCGCTTACACAAACGTACAGTCAGTTACAGCTCAGTACTCGTCGGCTTCAGACCTCGTCAAACCCGATACTCATCGCATTTTGATGAGAAAAATGTTTCAGCACTTGGCACTTGCTCAGGACTCCGTTACATCTGCTGGAACTTGTACGAGTCATGATGCTGCCCCGCAAGAGGAAATGCTACATCACTTGGTACTCGTTGGTTTCAACACTCATCACGAGTTCCAGACAACTACTGAGGTACCACTATACACTTTGTGAAAAATTATTGAGCTCTACAGTTATAACCCATGTATTTTTCAGAAAGTATTGTTATGTATATGTATGTTTATATACCAACAAAATTTACCAAAAAATGAAGCAAGAGTAAAATTAATTCACAAGATCGGCATTAGGTATGAAAGTTACCAGGTCCAGCCTAGGCATTTATTCATTCAGTTACTTACTGAAATTTACTGTACATGATTTGGGTAACATAACAGCAACTGTTATGGGTTGAGTTGTATCCTCCCAAAGTCCATACACTGCAGCCCCAAACTCCAGAAACTGAAAATGTGACCTTACTCAGAGATAGGGTCCTTACAGAGATGATCAAGTTAAAATGAGGTCATGAAGGTGGGCCTTAATCCAATACGACGGCACTTATTAGACGTAATTTGGTCACAGACATGCAGAGAGGGAAGATGACCAAGAGCCACAGAGACGACAGCAATCTAAAAGCCACGGAGAGAGGCAGAGGCCTAGAAGGGATTCTTCCCTCCCAGTTCTCCAAAGTGACCAGCCCTGCCCACGCCTCGACCTGACTCCCAGCCTCTAGAACTCTCAGACAATACCAAAAGGCAGCGATTTTCAGCCTGTGTGAAGCAAATTTTTTTAAACATGCAATACATATTTTGGTTAGGGCACTGACCTCTCTTCCCTTAGATTGTCATATTTAAAAAATGACAACAACCAACACAACAATAGCCATCCAATGTGAATGAATCAAAATTATATCTCTTTTTATCAGATCAGCAAAAAATATATATTTTTTGGTGTGCTGCAGAATTTTGGTAGTTTACATATGCCATGAGATGAAAAGGTTGAAAATCACCACCATAAGAAAGCAATTATACAAACCTAAATTTCTGATGGTAAGCCACTCAAGTTTCTGGGACTTTGTTTTCAGCAACCCAAGAAAATACAGTAACTCTCCCCCTTTCCCACACCCTCCAAAGGTATTGTGTTTGCCCTCAATAAAAAGTACTGTCCTTGAGTATGAACCATGATAGGCAATAAAGGATAGCCTATAAGAGGAAAAATTGGCATAATTAAGGAAATCATCAAAGCTTCCTTAAGGAAATTTTAACTAAGCTAAGATCTGAAGCAAAAGAAATTATTAACTAGATAAAAGAAAGAGATGAGCCCCCCCAGGTAGAAGAAACAACATATTATAAAGCCCTTTACAAGAGGAACAGACGGAAGGCCTGTGTCTGCCTCGAAAAAAGTGAGGAGTATGGTAGGAGATAAGTTTGTAGAAGCAGCTAGAATCCTGATTCTGCAGGGCTTTTTAAAAGCATGTTAAGGGGTGGTAGGCTGGGATGGGAGTAAAAGACAGAAAACTGTACAAGAACAACAATTAAAATTAAAAGAAATTAAAAAAAAGAAATGCGCAATGAATAGAAGCAGGAGGAACCAGAAAAAATAAAAAAATAAAAGCATGTTAAAGATTTTGGGCTCATCTCAAAAAGCAATGAGATGAGACAACCAAACATTTGATAAAATGTGAAGTACTCAGTATCACCTATAAAGTATCCTTGACAAAAAAGTCGAATTTAAATTTAGTCAAGTCTTTCGAGCTGACTTCCATTTATAGGAAATATGGGAAAGAGAACAAGTTAACACCATAAGGAAACAATCAAACAACTCTAGAGTGTGAAATATTCCCTGTAACAACAAACCCAGGCCATCCCGTAGGAGGGAAAAAAAGAAAGGGAAAGAGGCATACTCTAGAATTCAGGGGTGTCCAACCTGAGGCCCGCAGGCCACATGCAGCCCAGGATGGCTGTGAATGCGGCCCAACACAAAACTGTAAACTTACTTAAAACATCATGAGATTTTTGGGGGATTACATGTTGCAATGTATTTACTGTGTAGCTGAAGACAACTCTTCTTCTTCCTGTGTGGTGCAGAGATGCCAAAAGGTTGGACACCCCTGCTAGATTGAGAGACACAATGACAAAATAGAACACACAAACCTTGTTTAGACCATAAATGGTACAACGCAACTATAAAAAGGCATTTTAAAGTAATTGGTGAAATCTGAATATCAACTGGATATTAGATGATACTAAAAAATTATTGTTAGTTACTTTTTAAAATATGCTGAGTCTTCACACTGAAGTTGTAATCTTGAGAGGAGCGCCTGTACACAGACCAGGTGTTCAGTGTGTGCTGTGGAAGCTGATGCTGATTATGGTATTTAAAATTCAGGCAGAAGTTCAAAAAGCACTGGGAAAGTGCATGTACTTTTGTAGAATTACTGAACTTTTGAGTTGTAAATGACAAGAGGAATTATCCAGTCAAAACAAACCCGCGAGGAAAAGGACACAAAGCAAGGCGGCAGCCGCAGAGCCGCAGAGCTGGCCTGGAACGCGGCTCCTCTGCCATGAGGCTCCTGCCGCACCTGCTCCAGCGCGGCTGATGGGGAAGTGCTTACCTCTCCCACGCTCTGTGCAGCTCACAGCCCACTCTTTTCCTTCCCCCACTTGACTTTATATCCTTGCTCTTTCTCTCAACTCTGTCTCCAGGCATTCTAATTTATATTCACTTGACAAGTTTCTCTCACCTTGGAAAACTGCCAAAGGTAAGGCTAGCAGAGAAGGAATAATAATGAGTGGAGGAAAAACATTTTAAAACCAAAGCAAAATTAACAGTAACAGCAACAGCGGCTACTATTTCAAACTTTTTCCAGATTTACGTCCTACTTCATCCTGTAGGCTTTCAAGGACACATTCCCCACCCCCCCAAGTTCTGTCAATAGAATTGTAATAGCTTTCTATCAATTATACAAGCTTCAAAGAAAAAAAGGTTTTAAGCCATTGGTACATAAAGAATCAATGCCACAGAAATAATCTTTCTTTCCCTTCTTTTTTGAATCCTTCATCTTTTCTCAAAAATCTCAGCTAATGTGAAGGTCAAAAATCAAAATATTCTTAGTTATTATAAGCCTTGTAGTAATATATTGCTGTTTAAACTATATATACCTTAAAAAGTACTACATTTTAGAAAGTGGAATTATAATTATCTACTACTGTGTTCAGCAACCTATGGAAAAATTAAGAATTCAGCCTATATTCCCCGGGATTTAAAAGATAATCCATGCATCCCTAATATTAGTGTAGATGCTTAATATAGGCAATAAGGTATATCAATATATAGATAAATACACAAGATTTAGTAAGGATAAACAAGTGGAGGAATATGTGTTTGGGGGACCTATTACATAAAAACAACAGTTATCTTCTACTAAGTTCCTCCATTATGTTATATAATCATGTTACACATACATAACACTACTCCTCACAACAAACTTTTAGGTGATATTACTGCCCATATCTTACAAAGATTAAAAGATAGGGCCAGAACTTGAATACAAGGCTCTCTGATTCCAAGTTATTTTTTTTTTTACAGTATAATATAAAAAATATACATTCAATTTAAATTTAGGAGAGGAAAGCTTATGCTCTTTACTCTTAGTCTCATTTTTACCATGTTTCATGATCAAGGCCAACATTCAGCTGGGCTGCTCTGGTGTGGCACCAGGGCTGAAAGCTGTTCCAATTAGTTGGGTATCTGTTCTGTTTGGTGCCCATGGCATAGTGACCATTAAATATTTTGAATATCACACCTGTTCGTGACACAGAACTATTGGGTTTTTAATTAAATAATTGGCTACTTGAAATCATCCACAACCACTTTTTATGACATATTTTCTGTGCCTACAGGTATCCCAGGTCTGCTTGTGTGTAAAATTTGTCTGGTCCTCTCTCTAGGTAAAAACACACTAAGATGCCCAATTTTTATAGAAGCCTAACATTTGCCATTTATACATACCACTCCATGGGGCACATCTTTAAATTAGTAGTACAAAATTACTATACTCTGTTTTCACCAGCGAGTCTGATGTTGAAATGACATCTTGCCTTTCTTGCTAAAAGTCACGTTTGTGGCACTTGCTTTTGGGAAATCAGTCTAATGGACAGGATACGATCACACCTTCCTCAGTTCTTGCCCTCAAATTAGATGACCAGAAAGGAGCATTATCTACACATTAGCTTATGTCCTTAGATACCTAAACTAAGTTTTATACAAAGTTATATTCTTGGATTTTATCAAGATTCAATACAAGAAATGACCATATAGAAAAAAAGAAGCAATAATATGTTTCAAAAACAAATCAAAATGTCACCGTAACAAAAGAATCATGATTTACTTATGAGAGCTTCATACTCTAGATTTATTTGTAAGTTAGTTATTCGAAATTAGTTTGCCCAACCAACTACATAAAATGTTGGAGAAGCTCCCTCAACTGGTTAAGAGATAGAACTACCAAAAAACATGCTCCATTAAGTTGACTGTATCATCCTCTTCAGAAATTTCAGTAACTCCAGCCTGAGATCGAAGAACGGACATGATGTCATCACATAATCTGTCAAAGCCGTGCTGTAAACATATACTTGCCACTTCTTGCCACTTTTCCAGGCAGCAAAATGGACTGTTTATCATAAGATGTTCTATCGCATCTAAGGAAAAAAACATAATATTACAGTATGGCATTTATTCTTACTTGATAATCCATACTTAGCAACTATTAAAAAAAGAAAACTATATCACTTCAACTCCGTTACTGTCAAAGCTGATTCCTGTACCTGGGTCCCTTCAGTGTAATGGGGAGTGCTTCATCCAGCTCATGATAACTCCTTCTCCACCTTTTTCATTAACCTTTTCAGGCTTCAGTTCAACCCTCTACCATTTCTCATTCCCCACTCCCCCAATCATCTCCTTCTTGCTAAGGTTAGCAGGCATTACAAGGAGTTCAGAAAGTGAAGAATGTGGGCTCAGCCTTATTCAGTCTATAAGGCACCAATAGAAACAATACAATAACTGAGAGCTTATAGATCTACTTTTCATGACCCTTCAAACATTTTTATAAATGTCCTAATACTGCTGATCCAAAGGTTGAAAAAAATCCTTGGCAAACTCTCCATCCCATCTCTAGATTGAGAGCTCTTAGTGATGGAGCTCCTATAACAAATATGTTTCTAAAGGAAATAATATCATTCACTTTTGAAAATCAATTATAGTGACCCTCTATGGGAGTTATCTATTTATGGAACTCATTTCTTATCTATTACTTCCATTGCCTTGTGATACACAATGAAAGAGTATTTTATTTTAGAATACTTTAATTGCTATTAATTTATTTCTTCCATTATCATTACTTTTCTACCAAATAAAACATTTTAGTTGATATCTAGTGATAACTTAAAAATTATCTTCCCCAATGTTTCCATGTAATTTACTATTCTTTCTTTGAGCCCATAATAATAACTTAAAATCAAGTTATCTGCTCAAGTTCTTATATTAATTTAGAGAAAAAAGTGAAATCTAATTAGTCATTTTTTATCTCATTACAGAATAGGTTCAGAATATCATATAAAACTGTTATTTACATATATATTTAAGAATAAAAATATAGTTTATGTCTAAACATTTAAAATCCATATAAAAAGTACTAAATATACACATGTGCTAGTATATATAAACTTTTTATACTGTTAGCTACTATAATTATGATGTTCCCCTCAAGCTTCATAAAGATTCTCTCTTCATTCTAATTTCCTCAAAAAATATATACTATTGCTAACAGACTATCACTGACATGAAGATCTTTACATTTAAAAACTAAAGTTTACTCTTTACAAGAAGGAACTCTCAGAAGGTTGAATTAGGGACTTCCAGTCAAGATGGAGGTATGGGTAAACACAACTTGCCTCCTCATACGACCATAGAAAAATTACAGCTAACTACAGAATATCACTCAGAACCATCAAAAAATTGAGCTGTATGGAAGTCCAATAACTAAGGAATTAAAGAAACCATATTCATCCAGATGCATAGGAGGTAATTGAGGGTGGAAATATGAAGATGTGGAACCAGCTACTCTCAAACTCATGTGTGGTGAATATAGAATGGAGGGATACCTCAGGAGTGACAGATTCCAGCCCCACACCAGACCACCCAACCCAGGGTTCCAGGGCCAGGAAGATAAGTCCCCATAATTTCTGGCTGTAAAAACCACTGGAGGTTGAATTGGTGGAAGAAATGGTGGGATTCTCAGGACTGTCCTCTTAAAGGGCCTTGCACCGCACGCAGACTTTACCCAGACTCACTCCCTCTGGGCTCCAGCACTGGGGCAGCAGCTTGAAGGGTACCAGTGGCATATGGGGAGGCACTAAAGTATCTGGCATCAGGGCAAGAGCTAGGGGACAGCTTCCTCCCAAAGAGAACTGCAGACAGTGGCCATTGTACCTTTTCTGAGCCCTCACTCCCACACAGAACCATAGTGTGGTGGCACCATATCCGAATCTTCATCAACCTGGCTCACACGGTAAGCCCCTCCCTGACAATTACCTAACAGTCCACACCATTCACTTATGGGCCCATCCGAGCTTGTAACAGTGGCTTTTCCATACAAAGGGCTGGGCTAGGCACAGGCTTCAGAACTTCCTATCCTCTCAAACAGGCAACAGCTGAGCCCAGCCCTGTACCTCTCGCAGAGTTGTCCCAGGCCTGGCACTAGCAGCAGCAATCTGCTGATCGCTTTATAGCTTACACCAAGGGTCCCAGACAGAACACCAGGTGGAGGCTGACCTTGGCCTGCACCAACCAGGAAACTCCAGAGCATACACACCCAGCGGACAATTACAGACCATGTTGCAGCACCATCCAACCACCTCCACAAGCCACATTAGGAGGTGGCTGCTGGCCAGGGGTCACAGCCAGTCCTACCAGCTATCTGGACTGGGTAAATCCCTCCCATTGACCTGCTTGGGAGACAGAGTAGGCTGTGCCATTGGACCTACAGGACACCTGCTAATTTAGGCCATGCTATCAAGACACAGAGTCAAAGCTGCTCTATCTAATACATAGAAACAAACACAGGGAGGCTGCCAAAGTGAGGAGATAAGGAAATATGGCCCAAATGAAAGGACAGAACAAAACTCCAGAAAAAGAACTAAACAAAGATGGGGGAGTTCCGGCCAAGACGGAGACATAGGTAGAAACCCTTTGCTTCCTCACACAACCAAAAGGAGGATAACAACCAATCTAAAATCAATAAACAACCAAAAATTGCCAGAAAATCAAACTGCATGGAACTCCAACAACCAAGGAATTAAAGAAAAAAACAACCAGAACAACCAGACCAGTAAGGCAGACCACAAAGGCAGACTCAGAAAAACCACGGCCAGGCAGCTGAAGGGCAGGACTGACTGCTGAGCTTGGCAGAGCTGCGAGCTGTGTGGAAGGGACTGACTTATGGGGAAAACTGAGACTCAGAGCTGACTGTGGGCTAAGGCTGGGGTTGCCGCAGTGGGAGATAATTCCAGTCTGACACAAAAGTCTGTTGGAAAGTGCACTAGAGACAAGCAGGGAAGCTGCATTGTTCCCTCTCTGGCCCTTCCCACATGGGCAGCGCAGCAAAGAGGGTTGCCCTGCCCAGGTGAATACCTAAGGCCACACCCTCTTACAACTTACCAGGTGTGCCAAGACAAAGAAATATGGCCTATATGAAAGAATACAGCAAAACCTTAGAAAGAGAGCTAAGCAATGAGGTGATTGCCAACCTATCTGATGGAGAATTTAAAGCCCTGGTAATCAAAATGCTCACAGATCTGATTGGGCTTGGTTGAAAAATGAAATAAAAAATGAAAGATACCCAAAATGAAATAAAGCAAAATATTCAGGGAACCAACGGTGACAAGAAGGAAACCAGGATTCAAAGCAACAATTTGGAACAAAAGGAAGAAATGAACGTCCAACGGGATCAGAACAAAGAAACAAGAATCAAAAAAAATGAAGAGAAGCTGAGGATTCTCTGGGACAACCTGAAACATTCCAATATCCAAATTATAGGGGTACCAGAAGGAGAAGAACAGCAGCAAGAAATTGAAACTTATTTGAACAAACAATGAAGAAAAACTTCCCCATCTGGCAAAGGAAATAGACTTCCAGGAAGTCCAAGAAGCCCAGAGAGTCCCAAAGAAGTTGGACCCAAAGAGGAACACACCAAGGCACACCATCATTAAGTTACCCATGATTAAAGACAAAGAGAAAATCCTAAAAGCAGCAACAGATAAGGGGACAGTCACCTACAAAGGACTTCCCATAAGGCTACCAGCTGATTTCTCAAAAGAAACCTTACAGGCAAGAAGGGGCTGGAAAGAAGTATTTGAAGTCATGAAAGGCAAGGAACTACATCCAAGATTATTCTATCCAGCAAAGCTTTCATTTAGAATGGAAGGGCAGATAAAGTGCTTCCCAGATAAGGTCAAGTTAAAGGAGTTCATCATCACCAAGCCATTATTATATGAAACGTTAAAGGGACTTATCTAAGAAAAGAAGATAAAAATACAAACAATAAAGTGACAACAAACTCACAACTATCAACAAATGAACCTAAAAGAAAAGAAAAACAATGAAAACACTAAGCAAACAACCAGAACAGGAACAGAACCAAAGAAATGGACATCACACAGAGGGAGTTCAGTGGGGAGGGGGAAGGGAGGAATAGGGGAGAAAAGGTACAGGGAAGAAGATGCATAATTAGTAGGCATAAAATAGATGGGGAGAGATAAAATGGTATAGGAAACAGAGGACTCAAAGAACTTATATGTACAACCCATGGACATGAACTAAGGGGGGATGCTGGAGGGTTGGGGGGACAGGGTGGAGGGGGGATAAAGGGGAAAATTTTGGGAAAACTGTAATAGCATAATCAATAAAAAAAAAAAACTTTAAAAAAACTGCCAAACTTTGAAATGAAAAATAAAGTAATAAAATAAAATTTTAAAAAAGAACTAAACAAAAATGGAGATAACCAATCTATCAGATGCAGAGTTCAAAACACTGGTTAGAAGAATGCTCAAGGAATTCAGTGGGTACTTCAACAGCATAAAAAAGACCCAGGTAGAAATGAAAGATATACAAATTGAAATAAAGAACAATTTACAGGGAATCAACAGCAGAATGGATGAAGGCAAGAATCAAGTCAATGATCTGGAACATACGGAAGAAAAAGACATACAGTCAGTACAGCAAGAAGAAAAAAGAATCCAAAAGAACGAGGATAGTGTAAGCAGCCTCTGGGACAACTTCAGGAGCTCCAACATTTGCATCATAGGTATGCCAGAAGGAGAAGAGAGCAAGAAATTGGAAATCCATTTGAAAAAATAATAAAAGAAAACTTCCCTAATTTGTTGAAGGAAATAGACATACAAGTCCAGGAAGCACAGAGAGTCCCAAACAAGATGGATGCAGAGACACACTCTAAGACACACCATAATTAAAAATCCAAAGGTTAAAGATAGAGATCTTAAAAGCAGCAAGAGAAAAGAAGTTAGTTGCCTATAAGGCATTCCCATAAGACTGTCAGCTAATTTCTTAAAAGAAACTTTGCAGGCTAGAAGGGACTGGTAAGAAGTATTCAAAGTGATAAAAAGCAAGGACCTACAACCTAGATTACTCTATCCAGCAAAGCAATCATTTAGAATTGAAGGGCAGATAAAATGTTTCCCAGACAAGGTAAAGCTGAAGGAGTTCATCATCACCAAACCATTATTATATGAAATGTTGAAGGGACTTACTTAAGAAAAAGATCAAACTATGCACATTAAAATGACAATAAATACGTAACTATCAACAATTGAATCTAAAAAATAAACCAAGCAAATAAGCAGAACAGAAACAGAATCATAACATGGAGATCATTGTAGTGGTGGCCAGTGGGGAGGGGTGTCTGGGGGAATGTGGAAAAGGTGAAGGAATTAAGAAGTACAAATTGGTAGTTACAGGATAGGCAGGGGGATGTTAAGAGCAAGTATACGAAATGAAGTTGCCAAAGAATTTATATGCATGACCCATGGACATAAAGAAAGAGGGGAGGATCGCCAGAGGGATTGGGGAGTGCTGGGTGAAAGGCAAAAAAGGGGGAAAAATTGGGACAACTGTAATAGCATAATCAATTAAAAAATAGAAAAAAATAAATAAAATTTCCAGATCCTCTAAAAATAAAAGATTGAATTAACTCAAACATAATAATCTTGAGCTTTTCTCTAAATAATTCACTACTATTCCTTCCACAACAAAATTTTACTTACCTTTCCCACCTTCATTTACTTCTTGAAGTAGCTTGATGGCAACTTTTTTCATATCAACAGAGCAAAGATGAAGTACAACAAGCCCAAAAGATAATAATGGTGGTTTTCCATTCCACTCTTTAGTGAGACACCAAATTAATTCATGGTGGGGACATAACTTTATCAGCTGCATTAGGTCATCTGAAAGCAAAAATGAAAAACTATGTCTCAATATCCTAATATGATACTAGAAACTGAAACCAGCTAATGTTTATACCTGCCAACACTTCTCTTTCCAATCCTTCCAAAGCCCTCAATGGATAGTACTTATCCTCAAACTGCCACCCTGAAAAACCATGCTCAGCATAGCAAAAACAAAGAAAAGCTACATCTTACAAAGAGTACCAGAAAGAAATTTATCAAAGAACTCCCATGAAAAGGAAGGTGGTATAATAAAAAAGATTAAACTGGAAATCAATCCAGTTCAATCCAGATCAATCAGGAAATCAGAATTCTCATCAGTGCTCCATCAGACACTCAATCTTTTGGATCTTAGTTTCTGCATCTTGAAAGTGCAAACTTACTATCTCCAATTTCTAAAATTCTACCTATTCTAAGTTATGTTTGACTAGATCTTGTTGCTTATATTTGGGCAAACTTCTGGTGAATATAACATCTTTCTTTCTGTGCCTTGCACAGAAAATGAGCATCAGTAATTCAAAAATATATCAAGTATTTAGAAACTCAAAAATGAATATTTTAAGAAGCCATAGCTAGTTCAAGCAGCTAGAGGTTGAGCCATATGAAGTTGCCTATGTTTGACCATTTTTTACTCCATAAAAAGCAATTTCATATGACTTAAAATCTATTGTTAACCATTGAGGTCATCTAAACCTACAATCATGATTTACATTCTTAAAATGTAAACTTTGTGTTAATTTCCTACACTTTTTAAAGTAAATATATTCTTCTTGGACCACAACACACGTAATTTTCAGAATAATTTCTGAGAGCCTTTCAAGAACTATTATAAACATAATTTGCACTCTGAAAGGCAATGCAAAGTAATCTCGTATTAGTAAGTACATACTTATTGTACTGGGAACTTACACATATTAAATCATTGCATATAATATTCAGTATAAGTGAGCTATTATTATTCTCATATTAGAAGTGAGGAAACAGGCTTAGCAAAGTTAATTTTCCCAGCTTACACGTATGGTATACAGTACAATAGTTCATCTGACCCCCAGAGTTCATGACCTTCCAACCTATAGTACTGCTTCTCCAAAACAATAAATGTGTGTATGTGCACTTAATGTGTGTACGTTCACATACACAAGCATGCACACACACAGAGGTAGAGAGAAATGGTAAAAGAGGAAACAAGGAATAGCAAAATATAATCCTAAATCAACGAAGTCAAACAGTTAAAAAATTCCCTAGGGAAGAGACAGAAAATTGTGATTTGGGTCACTCAAACTATCCCCCACTAAGGTGAAGCTATTTATATAGCACCCCTGGCCTCCAACATTTCCTTTCTCGCTCCTCTCTCTTCTTTTCATTCAATCAGGTATTTGAATTGTGAATTGTGAATTGATTAACCAATATTTACTCAACTATATGCAAAGTATGGTCTGTGACTAATCAGAAAGGACACAAATTGAACAATGAAAATAAAATTTTAAAAGAAGGACACAAATTCAAATCCTATGACCTTCCCCCACTGCTTATGACACTTCAGAATCTATTTCTTTATTCCCTGTTTTGACATGTTATTAATCATAATTTATCTCATGAATATTATGTTTTAATAAGATTATAAGGGCCTATATACCAAGTATGGTATTTGTTTAACTCACAATTACCTAGAACAGTGGTTCTGAAAATATGGTCTCAGGTCTAGAAAGTCAAAACTACTTTCATGAAAATACTAACTTGTTACTTGCCTTTTTCATTGTTATTCTCTTGCAGGTGTACAGTGGTGTTTTCCAGAGGCTACAAGACACGTTATTTTACAGCAAACTGAATATGGGAAGCCAGTGATCTTCTAATAAACCAGACATTATAGAGATTTGCAAGAATATAAAACAATGCCACTCTTTTTATGAAACTATTTACTGTTGGAAAGTCATTTTCATAAAGCATATTTCATTTATGATAACATGTAAAGGTTTATTGCTATTATTTTAAATGAATAAATTAATATTTTAAGATTTTGTTTTAATTTCTAACAGATTAAATATCAATATACATAACCAACATAAAAGTTCTTTGGGATCTCCAATACTTTTTATTTTTATTTTTTTTTAAGGTTTTATTTATTTTTAGAGAGAGGGGAAGGGAGGAAGAGAGAGACAGAAACATCAACGTGTGGTTGCCTCTTGTGCATCCCCTACTGGGTACCTGGCCCACAACCCAAGCATGTGCCCTGACTGGGAATCAAACTGGCAACCCTTTGGTTCACAGGCCAGCACTCAATCTACTGAGCCACACCAGCCAGGGCTCCAATATTTTTTAAAAGTGTGAAGACCAGAGAGCTTGAGAGCATCATCTCAGATCTAGGATAACCTGCTTTCCACATAGGTATATTTATTTGTTTAATGATAATAGAAAACTAAACAAAGAAATCACTTCAGGCTTTATTATAGAAATTGTTAGGAGGGGAAAAAACAAAACAATTCTTTACTTCTAAAACAGATACTCTATTAGATTTATGCTTTCAGAACAAAAGACTTTTCTAAGATTTTACTGCTTTTTTAAAAAAAAATTGTAAATGTAGGCCCTAGCCAGGTAGCTCAGTTGGTGAGAGCAATGTCCCATGCCAAGGTTGTGGGTTCAATCCCTAATCAGGGCACATTAATAAATCAACCAATGAATGCATAAATAAGTGGAAAAACAAATTGAAGTTTCTCTCCCTCTTTCAAATCAATTTTAAAAATTGTAAATGTAAAGCTAATAGTCTAAATTTGAGAGAGAACATTTTTCTCTGAAAACAGAAAGTATTAGCAAAATATATCTCTCCCCTGAGGCCTTGAAAAGATGATACCTTGGAAAGCTGTGGTTGTTTCTCATTAAAAAGTAAATAAGTAAAGTAATTTTTCAAAAGTGTTTCTATGTTTTAAGCTTAATTTTTCTCATGTTATTATTTTCATCTCATGATGTTATGCTAAAAATTCTGCAGATAAATATCAAGGTTCTAATTATATAGGAGTGTTATTACTTCTTAATTATTACAATGTATATTTAGTTATTTTAGAGTTTAATGTACTTCTACAGAAACAGAATAATCATGTTCAAGAGTAATTAAAACCTATATTCCATGTCTAAACCCTAACTAAAATAATTCTTACCTATAGAAAAATAATACAGAAACTGAATCTGTATACTTAGATAATTATAAAATATATAATTTGAAAGTGTATATAAAATGAATATTGAGTAGTTCCTATTATGCCAGATTGTTCTGTTGTGTGCATTTAAGCAAATTACTTACCTCTCTGTGCCTTAGCCCTTCTAATCTATAAAATTGGGATTATAATAAAACCCACTTCACAGTTAACATAAGGGTTAAGAGAGATAATGCATGTAAAAAGCTGAACTATTAGCTGCTATTGTAATAGTATCAGGCATGCTGTTACACAGTGAATGAAGAAATTAGTAACTTTAATAAGAAGATCGTAAGTAGAAGTCAATTTATTGTTTGAAAATGATCAGATTTAACAGCCATAAAATATCTTTTTTCCTGGAAAAATGTGACCTAAAAGTGCTATGTTTTATCTTATTTTGCAACTTGTTAGAACTCGGATACACAGCCTGTACACCAGGACTGGCATAGGCCTGGGATGTGGGGAGGGGCCAGTACTGCCTGCACATTGATGTTACTGCTGAACTGGGTCCATAATGAGATCAGATCATTCAACCAGGGTCACTCTAAAAGGTCCACAATTCTCCCAGATCGGTGCCCAGTTGCAAACTAGGTGTTTCAAATTTTGAAATGAATTTTATTTCACCAATTCTTCACTTCAAATGCTTATATCGTAATTCAGAACATTATATACCACTTAAATCCTTTAAGCATCATGGTACAACATATCAGCAAAATTTATCTTTAAAAGTACATTTTAGGACCATCCTGTTTATTAAATGCTTATGTATTGAGAAAATACATAATGTATTTGAATGTCAAGCATAAAGGTCAGTCAGCTTCAGCTTAACTGTTTTCCTGAAAATTACAAAAGAAATGTACTTATCAGTATATGTAAAACAGACTTTATAATTTAAAGCTAAAATACTGCCCACTAACATGGGTGATCATACAATTAAATCTGGAATTCAAACGTACTCAAATAAGTAGGCATTGTTACTTACCAGTAGTAAAGTCCTTGAATTGCTGTATATACTGCATGGCCTCATAGATCTGACCCTGTTTACACAGGCAAAGTACAGCTTTGTTGTGCACGCTACATTCATTGTAGATCATCTGAGCTAAAGCCAAGCACTTGGCCTTGTTATGAGTATTCTGCTCCCCATAAGCACAAATCACATCCCCAGCCTCCTCAGAAAATGTGAGCCTAGAGCAAGGAGATCAATAAGACACATATTTGAGAGTTCTTGATGACAGGATGAAAATGAAGTAGTCATTCCTCAGTACTCTTTGGCATCGGAGCTCATCAAACCCTGTACTCCTTGCATTTTGATGAGAAAAAAAAATGTTTTAGCACTTGGCACTTGTTCAGGACTCATTGCACTTGCTAGAACTTCTATGAGTCACCAAGCTGCCCCGCAAGAGAAAATGCTCATCCTTCAGTACTCATTGGTTTTGGCGCTTCTCACAAGTTCCAGAATGAATTAATGATGAGAACCAAGTACCACTGTATTTGAAAATTCAGTATGGTAGAACCATACTGGATTTTCTATGATCTTCAAGAATTTCAAGTTAGTAGGCAATTAATATAGATGAAATTAAGTACATCTAAAATTTAAAAGCAACAAAAACAATCAGCATGTATTCCTTTGGAGGAAGACATTTTGGTGAAATTAAGATCAAGTTTCTTTTTTTTTACATTTGATAAACATTTTTATTATTTCTTAAAATTATATTTTTATTATGCTATTACACTTGTCCCAGTTTTTCCCTTTTGTCCCCCTCCACTGAACCCTCTACTCCCTCAGGCAATCCTGACACCTTTGGTCCATGTCCATGGGTCATACATACATGTTCTTTGGCTACTCTTTCTATGCTGCACTTTACATCCCCATGACTATTCTGTAATTACCAACTGGTACTTCTTTTAAAAAAAAAATATTTTATTTATTTTTTAGACAGTGGAGAAGGGAGGGAGAAAGAGAGAGAGAGAAACGTCAATGTGTGGTTGCCTTTCATGCATCCCCTACTGGGGACCTGGCCTACAACCTAGGCATGTGCTTTAGACTGGGAACTGACCAGTGACCCTTTGGTTCACAGGCTGGCACTCAATCCACTGAATCACACTAGCCAGGGCCCAATTGGTACCTCTTAATCCCTTCATCTTTTTTGCCCATCCTCTGCATCCCCTCCCATCTGGCAACCATCAAAACATTCTCAGCATCTATGATTCTGTTTCCGTTCTGCTTATTTGTTTATTCTGTTTTTTTTAGATTTAACTGTTGATAGACATGTATTTATTGCCATTTTATTGTTCATATTTTTTATTTTCTTCTTCATAAAGTGGACCCTTTAATATTTCACATAATACTAGTTTGGGGGTGATGTTCTCCTTAAGCTTTTCTGGTCTGGGAAGCTCTTTATCTGTCCTTTGATTCTAAATGACAGCTTTGCTGAGTAATCTTGGTTGTACGTCCTTGCTTTTCATCACTTTGAATAGTTCTTGCCAACCCCTTTTAGACTGCAACATTTCTTTTGAGAAATTAGCTGACAGTCTTATGGGGGCCCCTTGTAGGTAACTAACTGCTTTTCTCTTGCTGCTTTTAAGATTCTCTCTTTGTCTTTAACCTCTGGCATTTTAATTATGATGTGTCTTGGTGTGGGCTTCTTTAGGTTCATCTTGTTTGGGACTCTCTGCACTTCCTGGACTTGTATTTGTATTTCCTTCACCAAATTAGGGAAGTTTTCTGTCATTATTTTTTGAAATAGATTTCCCATTTCTTGCTCTGTCTCTTCTTCTTCTGGCACCCCCAGGACATGAATATTGGAGCACTTGAAGTTATCCCAGTGTCTCCTTACACTATCCTCATTTTTTTGGATTCCTTTTTCTTCTTGCTGTTCTGAATGGGTAATTTTTTTTTGTCTTCTTATATTTCAAATCACTGAGTTGACTGTCTGCTTCAAGGGAAAAAGGGTGAGAACAAAGAATGTGAGTTGTTTTGAGTATTCTATCATATCATCTCAGAATCCTTAAAAGCAGTAGTATTTTCCCAATTTATCCCCTGACCCCTGACAAGGGATTGAGCCCACAACCTTGGCATAGCTGGACAGTGCTCTAACTAACTGAACTACCCAGCCAGAGCAAGAATTTATACTTTTCTTATTTTTATCTTTTAATTTTTTATTTTTTTTTAAGAGAGAGGGGAAGGGAAGAAGAGGGGGAGAAATAGTGATGTGAGAGAGAAACAACTATCAGTTGCCTTCCATATGCATACCGACCTGGGACTAAAACTGTACCCCAGGCATGTGCCCTGACCAGGATTTGAAGAAGTGACCTTTCAGTTTGTGGGAGGACATCCAACCAACTAACCCACACTGACCAGGGCAAGAATTTATATTCTTACAACTAAGAGGTAGAATGGGTCAAGAACCATCAGTATATGTAAGGAAATTAAACTTATCTGAGGTAGCTTTGCACTACATAACAGGTGTTGGTAATGAGCATGAACTTTCTGATAATGTCCTCACATTTGAACCATTTCCAGTGCTCCCCAACAAGTACTTTTCATAGAGGGCACAGAGTCTAACTAGGCAGAGAAACAAAGGAGGCAGAGTAAAAGGAAGTATACACACAGAAATTTCCTAGAACAGAATTATGTGAAGGCCCAGTAACTGAAGGCTGAACAGTGGTGGTGGGAGGAAGAACCCTGGCACTGGCAAACAGTGGTGCCATCCATCTAGAACAGCTTTAGGACTATCCAGAGTCCTGCAGGGAAAGTGGTGCATTTGGAATAGGTGGCAGCAGACAGTAGTATGCAAACCAGCATTTTTATGTTTGGAACATTTCTAAGTCATGACTTTGTTATTTAGGAAGTGCTTACATTAGTCCATCCACCTCCCTTATACTTTTAATTTTTTTAATTTTTAATTCATTTTTTTAGAGAGAGGGGAAGGGAGGGAGAAAGACAGGGAGAGAAAATGTAGATGTGTGAGAGAAAACATCTATCAGTGGTCTCTTGCAGGCCCCAACTGGGGACCTGGCTCACAAACCAAGCGTGTGTCTGACTGGGAATTGAACCTGCGACCTTTTGGTTTGCACACTAGCACTCAATCCACTGAACCACACCAGGCAGGGCTAATACACTTTTTAAAGATGATAACTGTAACTCTCTGATATATATCCTATGTCCCCATGCATTCAGAGTTAAGGAAGCATAGCCCTTAGGCTGCAAGACAAGCAGGTCATGACTACTAGAGTGATAACAGGGAGGCCTTTCCTTATTTTGCCTTCCAATGCTTACAGCCCAAACCACGTGCACACAGACCCAGCAAAAGCTGGTATCTACTCCCACATTGATCTTCATAAGCTGGTAGACACTGTTTTGCTGCCTCACCCAGGTCCTCTCTACTGGACCAGTGCCTTCTCCAATTGACTACAAACAGTTCACAGATGCCCCTTTTCCAAAGAATTGCTCTCAGTTCACTGGAGCCAACTCGCCCAGAAGATTATGCTTGTCTTTCAATCCCACAGTGGTCTAGAGCTGATAGCTAACTAATAAGGGTACAAAAGGCCAATCCCATAACCAAGGGGAAACAGCTCGGTTGATGGTTTATGCTCCACAGCCCCTCTCCCTTTAATACTGGCTAATACTAGACTTACCTAGTTCATGTCCTTGCTTGGCTCTTTCCCCTTTTCTATCCTACCTACTTCTTCCCTTGCAAAATTCCCCACGGAGTAGTCTATCAGTAAATGACATGCACCAACATCCAAGTATCATGCTCTCTCGAAGGGAATAGGGATCCTGAGTGCCAAACATATTCCTCTCTGCCCTGTTACGTAGCAACAGTCCTACCTTCTCATGATAATCAAAGTCAATCAGGACCCCCAGACTCACAGAGCCTAATGTAGGCATGGGAAGCACAAACTCCCCGTGATGTTTAATTTTTTTAAAAAATTATTGTTGACATATCAAATTTCTTGGCATACAGTTTTTCATAGTAATTTCTTACAATCCTTTGTATTTCTGTGGTGTCAGTTGTAATCTCTCCCCTTTCATTTCTGATTGTGTTTATTTGGGTCCTCTCTCTTTTTTTCTTGATGAGCCTGCTTAAAGGCTTGTCAATTTTGTTTATCTTTTCAAAGAACCAGCTCCTGGATTCATTGATCCTTAGAATTGTGCTTTTAGTCTCTATGTCATTTAATTCTGCTCTGATCTTGGTTATTTCCGTCCTTCTACTTGCTCTGGGCTGTGTTTGTTGTTGTTCCTCAAGTTCTTGTAGGCGTAGGGTTAAGTTGTTTGTTTGAGATGTTTCTATCTTTTTTAAGTAGGCCTGTATCGCTACAAACTTCCCTCCAAGGACTGCCTTTGCTGTGTCCCCTAAGTTTTGGATCGTTGTGAGTTCATTTGTTTCCAGCAACTTTTTGATTTCCTCCCTAATTTCATTCTTGACCCACTCATTGTTTAATAGCATGCTATTCAATCTCTATGATTTTGAGGACTTTGGGTTTTTCCCCTTGGGGCTGGTTTCTAGTTTCAGTCCCTCATGGTCGGAGAAAATGCTTGGTATGATTTCAGTTTTCTTGAATTTGTTGAGGCTTGTTTTGTGTCCTATCATGTGGTCCATCTTTGAAAATGTAAAAATATGAAATGCTTCACGAATTTGCGTGTCATCCTTGTGCAGGGGCCATGCTAATCTTCTCTGTATCGTTCCAATTTTAGTATATGTGCTGCCAAAGTGAGCACTGCAATGTTTAATTTTATGTGTCCACTGGACTGGGTCGAGGAGTGTCCAGATATTTGGTCAAACATTATTTTGAGTGTGTCTGGGATGATGTATTTGGATGAAAGTAACATAAGAATTGGTATACTGAGTAAAGCAAACAGCCCTCCTGAATATGGGTGGCAGTCAATTGAAGGCCTGAATAGCAGGGAAAGGCCAGTACTCCCTCAAATAAAAGGAAACTCCTCCAGTCTGGCTACTTTAGCTGTGACATCAGTCTTTCCCAGCCTTTGGATTCAAACAGAAGCATTGCCTCTTCTCGGGTCCTGACCCTGCTGGCTTTGGGACTGGAATTTACACCGTCGACTCTGTCAGGATCTCTGGCTTGCTTACTGCAAAACTTGGAACTTCTCAGCCTCCAAAATTACATGAGCAAATTTCTTATACTATATGTACAGAAAATATACATATCCCATTGAATCTGTTTCTCTGGAGAACCCTGACTAATACACCCTCTAACTGGGCTTCTGGTAGTGAGTTAAGCACAGCCACTCTTTACTTTTCAGACTCAAGTAGTCTACCTGTTGGGGATACAGCATTATATAATTGTCATTGGTTTAAAGAACACACTTTATCCTGAAGGATGTTACTCCATCTTGACCACCACCTGAACCATCCATGAACCAAGTTTCAGTTTTTTATGCCACTATCTGCTGGTCTTAGGTAACCCCATGAGGCCACAAGTAAGAGCTGCAGGAGATACAAGTCCTTCAGTGGTAGTTGGCATGGGCTCTGGGCCACCTATTTGTGAAGCTTACCTATATGCTCTAAACCTGCTTGAACTTGGTCTTGGTTGTACCTGCTTTTGAATGGGCTCTTCTGAGCCCACCTGACTTTATGACTTAGTGAGTCTGTCAGAACCCAGTTCATGATGAGCAGCTCTAGTTGCAGTCATTGATGTTCCATAGATAAACACTCCACTTTCAGCAGGAGCCAGTAGTTGATTTTCAAATGGTATATAGTTGTCTGTTACAGGTAGCAGATAATCTACTGGAATATCTGTGAGTAGTCCCATGCAAATTGAAAACTGTAGGTGGGTAAACCAATAACCATGGTTTGATAAAGGCATGGTTACCACAATCAACCCACTAGACAAACCATCAAGACCAATAGAAGGAAGTATAAGAGTGAAAAGAATCTAAAATGGGTAATAGAGGAGAAAGATGATGAATACTAATTAATACTGATGACTCTCAAATCAATCATAAGAGCAAGAAGTAAGACCAAGAAGAATGAAAGAATACATAAGGCATAAGTTTGTTTATATAAAATTCTAGAAAAAGCAAACTAATCTACAGTGACAGAAAGCAGATCAGTGGTTACCTGGCGATGGGGAAGAGTGTGAAATGAGGGGGTGGAAGGAAGGAAGAGGCATTATAAAGGGACAAAAGGAAACATTTGAAGGTCATGGACATGTTATCATCTTGACTGTGATGATTTCATGGGCATATACATATGTCAAAACCTGTCAAACTGTACACTTTAAACTCATGCAGTTTATTATATGTCTATTATATCTCCATAATGCTTTTTTAAAAAGAACTCATCAAATTGTATACTTTAAATATGTATAGGCTATTGTATGTAAATTATATCTCAATAAAGTTGTAAAAATTACAGCTATAGAACCAATTATAATGACAAGGGCTATATAGTTCATCCCACTAACCCTCCTCTTTTTTTTTTTCTTAGACAGGAAGGGAGGGTGAAAGGGCAAGAGAGAAATGGCAATGTGAGAGAGAAACATCAATTGGTTGCCTCTCACACACACCTCGACCAGGGACCAAACCTGCAACCTAGGCACGTGCCCTCACAGGGAACCAACTGGGCATCTTTCACTTTGTGGGATAACATCCAACCAACTGAGCCACATCGGTTAGGGCAACCCTCTTCTTTTTAGCTTTCCCTAGAATTATGACCACAGAATCCTAGAGAAGTTGTGGCTGGATGGAGTGACCTTACTGTGAGAAGCAAATAGATCTGTATTACGCAAATAGATGTCTGATGTAGATGCTGTTTTCCTGTTGTGCCCAAACCCTCTTTACTGGGCCAGTATACTCTTTCTCAACTGCTCTGAGAACTGACTGACCGTGGCTCACAGGTCCCTCCCTTCCAGTGAACTGTCCTTGCTTGGTGAGAGTCACCATACCCATGAAGTTATGTACTCCCACTCTATCCAGGAAGCCAATAGCCCCTGAATGACTGATAAAGAGGTATAAAAGGTCAGCCCTTGTCCTCAAGGTGAACTAGCTCTGTGCTGTGGTTTACACTCCAGAGCCACCCCTCTATAAATAAGGCCAAGGGCAGAACATGCCTGAGATCATATCCTTGCTTGGCTCTTTCCTCTTCCCTATTCTGCTTCACTTACATATTTTTTTCGAAGTCCTCCCTCTATCAATCATGTGCACCCAAATTCCTTCTTCAGGCTTTGGTTCCAGCGAACCCAACCTAAGGGAACCCTGGTACTAATTTGTCAACTTGTGCTGAGACCCAGCTCCAAGAAGCCACCTCCTGCCTGTCCTCTCTGGTTTGTATGTTCTCCTAAATGCTGACTTGATCCATGTTCCTCCTGCTTATAAATTTTCTCCCCGGTTTACCCTTTCCATGTACCCACAGCCTATCTGGAATCTGGTTCCTGCCTTATCCCTCTAAGCAGCGCGACACTAGTCAATCCTTTTCTACCCTTACTGATCAACTTCCATCCATCATTAAGTGGGTGTGAATCATCTTATGAACTGCATGAGTCAACTCCTGATCAGTTGTGACTAAGCCCAGTATTCCATGAATGCTTAGCAAACACTTTCTAATTGTAATAGAGACCTGAAATAAATGCTCAAATAATGTATTGATAAGAAAAACCATTAATTTTTAAGAACAACTTCCTTAACTAAATATCAAAATTAAGTTAAAAGTCTAATTTTGCTTACCATTCCTGAGTGACCCAATTGATAACTAAATCTAGACGTTTTTCAGATAATCCGCATTTGATTCCTTCCAGAGTAAGTTCTACATTAACAGGACGTCTATGAGCGTGACTTGTGCTGAAGATAGCCTCAAAAAATAAGAGTAATGGAGAAGGCTTTCCTCTAATTTTTCCAACAGCTACAGAGAGAACAGTTTTTATGTCAAGTATTTTAAGTAACAGTTTGCTTTTTCTTATTTCATATTATTTTCACCTTCTTGCATTTTCTAAAAAAAATAATCTAAAATTACATATTTGTAATTTTTAACTAATGCTTATGTATTAAACTTTATATTTTGGATAATGACTAAACCTTACATGCTACGTGAAAGCCAAGTCAGAGATTGGAGTGATGTGTCTATAAGCTAAGGAATACCAAAAAATGTTGACAGCCACCAAGAAGCTAGGAGAGAAGCATGGAATGGAATCTCCTTCAGAGCCTTTTGAAGGAATTTAAAAAAGCTGAAAGAATATACCACCAACAGGCCTGTACTGTAAGAAATGTTAAAGGTAGTCTTTCAAGCAGAAAGAGAATGATACCAGATAGAAATATTAATTTACACAAAGGAATGAAGATCAAAAAATGGTACATGCTACCAATATAAAAATTTAGAAATATTCTGTTTTTATATAATATATCAGGTGACATAATGTGATAAATTAAAGATTTAATCTATAAACCCTAAAGCAACAACCAAATAAATCAACAAAAAGTTATAGCTTATAAATCAACAAAGGAGAAAAAAATTGAATCATAAAAAATTAAACTAATCCAAAAGAAGGCAGAAAAAGAGAAAAAGTAACAAAGAAGAGTTGAGGAAAATAGAAAGCAAATAAAAATCAACAACATCACAATCATTAAATTTAAATGATCTAAACACTGCTTTTCAGATTGTATAAAAAAGTAGGATCCAATATGTTATTTAGAACACACTGACTTTAAACAAAGATACAAATAGATTAGAAGTATAAAAAATATACTACACTAATACTAATCAAAAGAAAGATAGACAGACACTTCCAATCTCAAAACTTACTAGAAAGCTATTGTAATCAAGATAGTATGATACTGGCATAGGATAAAAATCTAGAGCAACAGAATAGAATAAACCCTGGTCAATTGATTTTTTTTTACAAGGAGCCATAAAATTCAACAGGTAAAGGCAAGTCTTTTTCTTAACAAATGGTGCTGGGGAAACTAGATACCCACATGCAAAGGAATACATTTGGACCCCTACCTTACACGATGCACAAACACTAACTCAAAGCAGATCACAGACATAAATATATAAAACTCTTAGAAGAGAACACAGGATCTTAAGTTAGACAGAGTTCTTAGATTCAACAGCTAAAGCACAGCCATAAAAGAACAGAATGATAAACTGAATTTCATCAAGTTTAAAAATTTCTGAGCTTCAAAAAACATCATCCAGAAAGTAAAAAGATAACCCAATAGACTGAAAGAAAAAATTTGAATATCATCTATCTGATAAGAGATTTTTATCCAGAACACAGAAAGAACTCTTGCAACTCATTAATAAAAAAAAAAACATAAATACTACAACTTTTAAATGAGCAAAGAAAAGAAATATCTCCAAAGAAGTCATACAAATGGCTAATAGATACATGAAAGGACACTCCACCTCATTAGTCATCAGGGACATGGAAATCAAAACCTCACTGAGATACCACTTTACACAGATTAATGAGTGTTGATAAAAATGTGAAGAAACTGGAACCCATATGCACTGCTGGTGGGAACGGAAAGTAGTACAAACAGCTTAGCAGTTCCTCAAAGTATTAACATGCAGTTACCATGTAACCCAGCAATTCCACTCCCAAGTATCTATCCAAGAGAACAAAAAACATATGTCCACACAAAAACTTGTGTACAAATGTTCATAGCTGCATTATGCATAATAGCCAAAAAGTGGAAATACCCCAAATGACCACCAACTGATGGACAAACTTTGACATGTACCTCGCACCATATATAAAAATTAACTCAAATTGGATCACAGACCTAAAAGTAAACCTAAAACTATAAAATCCTTATAAAAATTTAGGAGAAACATCTCTGCAGATAAGGCACAGATTTCTTTGGTGCAACACCAATGTCATGATTCATAAAAGAAAAATTCTTAAATTAGACTTCAACAAAATTAAAAATTTCTAACCTTAATAAAGATACTGTTAAAAGAATGAAAAGACATGCCACAAATTAAGAGAAAATATTTGTAAATCATTTATCTGATAAAGAACTTATAGTCATACAGTGGAATACCACTCATAAATAAAAAGAATAAACTATTGATAACTACAACAACATGGATGAATTTCAAAATAATTATGCTGAGTTGAAGAAGTCAGTCAAAAAAGAATATCTACTATATAATTCTATTCATATAAAATACTAGAAAATGCAAAGCAGACTAGCGTATGCTTAGGGACCAGAGGGGAAGCTGTGGGAGGGAATGGCGGGTGAAGTGAGAAGTAAAGGGAGAGAGGGATCCTTGAGGAGAATGAGGGAAATTTGGGGTGATACACATGTCAAAACTTATCAAACTGTAAACTTTAAATAGGTATAATTTGTTAAATGTATATCAACTTACAACAACAAAGCTGTTTTTAAAAGGAAGTGGAGGAGTGGGTACAGGGAAGTAAAGGAGGGTATGGGGGGATAAATGGATGGAGACTTGACTTGGGGTGGGGAACACACAATGCAGGGTACAGATGATGTATTATAGAATTGTGCACCTGAAACCTGTATAATTTTGTTAACCAGAATTGCCTCAATAAACTCAATAAAAAAGAAAAAATTAAAAGTTAAAAAAATAAAAGGACTGGAGAAAATTTAACAAAATACTAACATTTATTAAATCTGGATAGTTGTACATGGCTGTTATGTTTCTCCATGCTTTTCTGTATAGGTAAAGTATTTCCTAATTTAACTTAGGAAACCTAATCAAACTGTTAATATTATAGCTAGGGAAACTAAGTAAATGGCAGAGATAAGACTGGAGCTTAGATCTTTAGTCTCCCAGTTCAGTACTCTTCCCATTCTGTCACAGGGAAAAAGTAAAATTTGCATACACATATAAAGTTCTGAGAGAATTCTATGCTTACCCTTAAATTTATTGACTGTCCCAATGTTTTGAAGAATTCTTCTAGGACTTCTTGCTGCAAAACAAATTGCCTTCTCATATTCACCAAGTGAGATTAATTCGTTGAACCTACAGTCATTGTATTTCATTATTATACATTATAAAAAGTATATCAAAAAGAAAACTGATTAGAAATGCCTAATACAGACTAAACACAGTGGCAATAGTAATATAAAAAAGGAAATCTAATAAATTATAATTAGATTCATTCACTCTATGTTTTTTCACTTTTTTCCCTAATATTCTGTCACTCTTATAGCCTTAGAATAAAACTCTCACCTGCCAGCTGACTTTGAACCTGATCCTGTACTTTATTCCTACAGTATTAAAACAAGCCTTAGAAAATGGACAGAATTTGAAGTGAATTACAATGAGCTCAGATTTTTTCTCCCATATCATCTGTATAAAAGGGAGAGTCAGGGAAAAGAAGGGCAATATGCTTAGAAGCTCACCTAGGGGGACATATTGAAATAATTGAACACAAATACTGCCAAGTTGAAAAATCAAGAGGTGTCCTTGGTATTCAGAAGCCTCTGCTGCTCTGCCAGGCATCAGAATCCCAGTTAAATATGAGATTAACACAAGAAGAAAAGATAATAGTTCAAGTAACTTAAGCTTCCACTCCTCTTCCTAAGGCAGAATGTCTTCAAATCAGCCCTTACCTTACAATTAATAAACCTAGGACAAACACGATTTACACAGTGTTGTAAATAAATGTGGAACCCCCCCAGAGGAGAAAAACACCAAAGTAATATTATACAAAATACATAAAACTTTTCACCTCATTATGGGTTTTCTCTCACATCTAAAGCTGGGAGACTTAGAAAGGAATACTGTTTAAGGAAGTAACACAGGCTTTGGTGTCTCCCAAAATAATTTTCACTCCTTATTTATATCATAACATGCAAATAAACAGTTAAAACTGTTTAATATGTCAGATTAGGAATATTATATATGTTCATTACACATTGACCTTATAGCCTATGAATTAACTTCTTAATGAATAAAGTCTTAAATTTCCTTGAGCCTCTATTATACACTATATATAATAACTTAAGTATTGGGCAAAAATATGCTTTTTTAATGTTATAGGATAAAAATAATGAGAAAAAAAAGCCTGAATTGGTTAGGATAATCTGATGACTCAAGAAGACATTCTCAAAAACATTTTGTGACATCAAGTTGATGGTGAGGCAATGTAGGAAAAATATAAATAAAAGTTAAATCAACACTATAATCCACCTATAGTCTCTGAAATATTTCCTAGCCTACCAATCTAGTATTTTTGTCTTAAACAATCTATTTTTTTAATTCTAGCTTATTTTCTAATTTGTCCACTAGAGTAAGATTTTAAAGATACAAAAGCTAGAGGCTACAGCTTATCAAAATGCTAAATAAATAATAAATATTAAATATGAACTAATATGTATTTAAATACATATTAAATAAATGCAACATTATTTTAAGAGGGAAAAATAAAAGTTTTTTAAAAAAATATTTGCCTTTCAATGTAGTAAAGCTTTTAAAATAAAAGTTTTTTTTAAATATTTGCCTTTCAATGTAGTAAAGCAGAATTTCAGCTTCTTTTGCCTTGCTTGGATCTTCACATAGTTCTTCAATAATGCCTTGGTCACCTATAAATATTGATAGAGCTATCAGATAATAGTTAAGCCTCTTAAATCAATAGAAAATACTAAGCATGTAGGTGTTTAATACCAACAACTAAATGCTGCGGTTTCTATTGGCACCAATCTCTTCTGAACTGAGTGGCCTCCCTTTCCCTTTCTTCCTTATTTTAAGGTGCATTTTCAAGCACCATCTCTTTGGCTCACCAAGTCTACTCTTTACTAATCACCTGCTGAAGGAAGACTCCCATAGGGTAACAGAGACCTAACAGAAAGAAGTGCATTTTTGCTTTCCTTAAACTGGGCCTAGGAAAATCCCCACTTTTTGCTTTCTGTGTGTGTGTGTTGGGGGAGGGGTGGGGAGGGAGGAGAGTTTTCCATTATTTGTATTAATTAAATATATAGACAAACTACCATATAAATCTTTAGTTTTCTCCATTTGCTTCATGAAGTCTTGAAATGAGCTGCTCATATCGGATTTCACCCATGAAGTAAGTGCATAAAAAATAATCTGCAGTCTTTGATGACTATAAAGATAAAAACATCAACATACTGAACCTAAAATCAAGTAGTGGAATAGTACAATAAACACAAATAAAAGCTTCAAACTTAAAAAAATATATAATCAACTTGCATACCGAAACTGTAATTCTTTGTTGGTATTTTCAGCTTCATCTCGCCGTTTTAATATCACAATCATTTCCTCCTCTAAATGTGCCTTTCTCTGAGCTGGTACATATTTTTTTGACATTAATTGTTTAATTTCTGCATGTTTATCTTCAAGATGTTTCAGGTATTTATTGAGAGCATCTAAATTGACAGATTCTTCGAGAGTCATGCCTATGGGTAAAAGGGTCAAATCAAACAAGCCAAGCCATATGTGGGACTCTTGCACTCAAAAGCAAAATAGGTAAGAGCTCTCTGTGTCAAGATATAATTAAGAAATGGTAGCATGAACTTGTAGTTTACTGAACATTAAACAGATTTAGCATACAGTTTTAGATGGCTAGCAGTTTTTAAGCATATCAATTAAGACTCAAAGATTGATTGTCCAAACCTTAGTATCTTAAGATAGAAAATTTTAATGACCTCATCACCACACCTTGCAAACCCCTAAATAACACTGTCACTAAATAATGCTAAGAGCTTCTGTCTAACAATTCAAGATTTCTACCCAGTGATTTCTAGCCAAAGCATCCATTAAACTACTAGAGCTAACCCCAGGGTAATCTATTTATTATTTCCAATGAAAAGCTTATAAAATGCCAGCCATATCTCTAGTCCCCTCTCCCTCTAATTGCTCCTTCTACTCATTATTCATAACAACACAGACGCACACAGTTCAAATGACTTCCCTTCTCATCCAGGCTAATTGGTATCTTTATTATTTTATTTTATTTTATTTTATTTTATTTTATTTTATTTTATTTTGTTTTGTTTTGTTTATGAGAGAGGAACAGAGGGAGAAAAAGAAACATCAATGTGAGAGAAAAACATCAATCGCCTCCTGTATGGCATGTGCCCTGACCGAGAATCAAACCAGCAACTCTTGACTTTGCAGGACGACTTTCAATCAACTGTGCACACTGGTCAGTGCTAATTGTTGCCTTTAAAGGCAGACGTCAGAATTCTTCTCCAGAAACCCCCCTGTATTAATCTTATTCAGTTTTAATCATTCCTTTACTCTGAATCCTCTCAGTATTTAAACAATCTGTTAGTTATTCTGTACTAACTCATATGTATCTTATCTATATTTTGTTAGTCATAATTTTATTTTTGAAAATGAATCTAGTCCCTGCCCCCACTGAACACAGGCTGATCATCCAACCTCAGCTGAAATTCTCTGGTGTGGAGTAACTCGTTATTTCAAGACCTAGCTTCTTCCACTGAACCCAAATCTGACTTCCTAATATTTCCACCTATTGATTCTGCATCTGGATAAACACTAGTTAAAATCCGTAAGAGTTTTGAATACAGTTATCTATTCTCAAAGACTTTGTTTCCAGGATGAATATTTGTAATTCTTCTGTCTATTCATCATACAAACTTCTCAACACCCTGGATAAATTCCAGGATACACTACAATTTCTTAAAATGAGGCTTAACTGAAGATGAGGAAACAGTGAATGCTGACATCAATATGAGTCAACAATATTCACCAGAACTTAATACACTACAGTTTTTACATGTATTATACCATGGGTTCTCAAACTTTAAGTGCATCAGAATAACCTGGAGAACTTGTTAAAACACTGACTGTTGGAGTCCTGGCTGGCATGGCTCAGACTGCGCGCTGGCTGAGAACCAAAGAGTCACAGGGTGGATTCCCATTCGGGCACATGCCTGGGCTGCTGGCCAGGTCCCCAGTGGGGGACGCATGAGGCAACCACACATTGATGTTTCTCTCCCTCTCTTTCTTCTTCCCTTCTCCTCTCTCTAAAAATAAATAAATAAAATCTACTTAAAAACACTGACTCTTGGGTTCTAGCCCTACCCTCACTCCACTCCCATCCTTGTGGTTCTGACACAGTAACTGCAGTGGGCCAAAGAATTTGCATTTCTGACAGGTTCCCAGTTAATGCTGATGCTGACCAGAAACTACACTAAGAACTATTATTATTATACTTTATATAATCCAATTAGACTGGATCTCTTAATCTTTTAGGGTTTTCTTATTCCCTTTTTACTGGCTAGAATCCTGGCTAAAGTTTTTTTATAAAATAAGGATAAATTCCTGGTATACTTGGAAAATATACACATAGCACATATATATTAATTTATATGTGCTATTTATACATGCATAATAAGTAATAACTGGGGACAGTTAGAATTTCTTTCAAATATTTTACACAAAATACAGTACCTGGAATAGGTTTTGAAGGATCTTTGGAGAAAGGAAAATGTTTTACTTCTTTCACGTCACACTCTGCCCTAAGTTGTTTTATTTCGTCTATTTGCAATTGGATCTTTGAGGAATTCTGCTCAATAACCCTCATTCTGAAAAACAAAAAGGCTTTCGTATGTTTCTTTTAACTAACAATTATTTAATCATAAAATGTATAATAAAACAGGTTAATTATCATTTTTAACCATTATGGATTTAGGTGGAAGTTTACAAAACAGTGCCCAGCCAAAGTTTACTAACCTCACCATAATTTTCTTTCAAGGCAACAGGAAAATACTATGATTCATAACCTTATTGGAACTTTATAAGTGTTAAACATAATAATCTGGCCACAGAGTACTGTGTCTATTCTCTTTAGCTGAAAATTACATTTGCAATTTAAAATTATTTTTCTATAAAAAATAAAATAAAAATTTTTTTTATAAGTAATTGTATACATTTCTTAGGATTGCCATAGCAAATGACCACAAACTTGATGGCTTAAAACAACAGAAATGTATTCTCTCACAGTCCCGGAGGCCAGAAACCAGTATCACTGGGCCCAAAACAGTGTTGTCAGGACCATGCTTCCTCTAGAACCTCTCGGGGAGAATCCAGGCCTTGCCTCTTCCAGCTACTGGGGACCACTGGCCTTCTGAGGTTGCATCACTTCTATCTCTGCTGCTGTTTGGGTCAACACTCCTTCCCCACTCTCTTATAAGGACACTTGTGACTGCCTACCTGGATAATCCGAGATAATCTCCCTGTCTCAAGATCTTTAATACAATCACATCTGCAAAGACCCTTTCCCCAAATAAAGTAACATTTCTAGGTTCCCAGGATTAGGACCTGATATCTTTAGGAGCCATTATTCAGCCTACTATAATACCATATTTTGCCAGGATAATGCACATTTTTGCCCACATGTTTGAGGGAAAAATAAGGATGTGCATTATACATGGGTATTACAAATTCCATATCTATATAAATGTTTTTAATTCTTTTATTTATGCTTATGCATTAAAAGTGTAACTCTAGAAAGCAATAATGATATCCATATGCAAAATAATACCCTGAGATACAATAATCAGTTTTGTTTCTAAATATAAATTAAAAAATTGAATTAAGGAGAGAGAAGATGGCGGCATGGTAAGAGGATGCACATCTCTTTGCCTCCCACACATAGGTCTTAAACCGGGACATTTCTCAATGCAGCACAGCAAACAGACACCAGAAACACAGCATATTTGAAAACAGATTATCGAAAATTGCAGTGGACGTTGAAAAACCGGACGGTAAGGAGAGTACTCCGGCGGTGCGGAGACCAGGGCAGGGGGCTGAGAAACCGGGCCAGGGCTGGCCGTAAGTCTCAGGGGAGGGAGCCGGGACATCGCTCCCTGGTCAGTCAAGCAGGGAACCGCCACGCCAGCATAAACCTGGTCGTGGGAAATCTCACAGACAGGAGTTAAGATCTTATAGCCCCTGGAGAATCGAACGAGGGAGCTGGAGTGCGCACCTTTGTCTGCACCCACAAGACATTGAAAAACCAGCCGCTCCCTGATCAGCCAAGCAGGGACCCGGCAGCTCCTTGGTCTGCTCCCTCGCAACATTGTAAACAGCGGCTAGGGGATCGGTGCATCAGCGCGTCCAGGGAGACCCGGTGCGACAGGGCGCGCAGTCGCTGGACACCATAGGGGTTGAACCATGTTCGTGGGACAGTTGGATCCTGCGCAAGGAAGACTCAGGGAACATCGGGGCTTGTGGGCGCCCACACGACATTGAAAAAACAGCCGCTCCCTGATCAGCCAAGCAGGGATCCGGCAGTTCCTTGGTCTGTGCCCGCGCAACATTGTAAACAGCAGCTAGGGGATCGGTGCATTAGCGCGTCCAGGGAGACCCAGTGCGACAGGGCGCGCAGTCGCTGGGCACCATAGGGGTTGAACCGTGTTCGTGGGACAGTTGGAACCTGTGCAAGGAAGACTCAGGGTACATCGGGGCTTGTGGGCGCGCGACCACAGTTCGCGCCTGGGTCCCTGGACAGAGAATCTAGGGACACCTCTGAGGACAGTGGGCCAGAGAAAACTGAATGCTGAACAAGGGAAAAATAAAAAAATAAAAATAATACGGTCACCCCTCGGCCACTGCAGTCTTCATGACCAGAAAAATCAGCTTGGCAAGATTGGTAACAGCAAGAATTAGCGGTTTTGGTGTTATTCGGTTTTTTAATTTTTTTGTGGGTTTTTTTTTCTCTTTTTCTCTTTTTCACTATTTTGATCTCTTTACCCCTTAACTCCTTTTGGCTTCTCAATACTTCTCTCTTGTTTTACTCCTTCTTCCTTTCTTCCCAAGCTTACCACTCCTTCCTGTCTTTTTTCTCTTTTTCATTCTACTTTTCTTTATTCTCTTTTCACTTTTTTATTTCCTTTTCCTTCTTTTCTTTCTTCCTTTCCTTCACTTTTCTCTTTTTTAAACACATACAAGTGAGACAAAAACAAAACAAAACAAAACAAAACAA